>PVKH010016429.1:0-15736 GCA_004027955.1 Chaetophractus vellerosus
AAAACAACGTCATAGACAGGACCCAGGTAGGAGTCATTGGTATATGGGAAGTAGGAAGAGAAAAAAGGGAGAAATGAAGCCTTGAAACATCCTTTCTTGTTCCTCTCCTCATTTATATATCCTGTGACCAGCCTTACCTTTGCACATTTGTTTATGTGGTTCATTTAATGAGTGATCCTCTGCCCATTTCAAGGGGGTTTATTTACATATTCCTAGGTGGAGATTTTACCATCTGCTAGGAAATTCCAGGTTTGAAGAACTTATTCAGATCTATCACTATTTGCAAATATAGTTTTCTTTTTTTTTTTTTTTCAGGAATGGTGCATTTCCATTTGTCTAGGGTTGTTTTCTCTTGAGTGCACATATAATATTTGAGGCAAAGTTTGACCTAACTCAAATTCTTAGGAAAAACTGAAATTCCAGTTTTGTAATCCACAAAAATTCAGCAGAAACAGATCAATTGAAATTATTTTCTTTTTCCTTTTTATGATTCTTGAGTAGCTTTACCATAATGTTTATATGGAAGAACTTTTCATTGAGCAACAATTAAAGAGAAAATGTAGTCCTCCTTCTTCGGTAGAAGAATCACAAAAATATACTTACCGTTAATACTTCTAACTTTTTATTTCTGTTTCCTGTGACAATCTTTTCCTTTTGATTTTTATCTCCTATTCAAAAAAATAAAAGTCAACTATCTGATGAATGAAAAAAAATCACACAATTTAGCATAATCATGTGACAATTATTAATTGGTATCTTACCTGCAAAATACTTCATTCCTCTGTATGAAAAAAAAAATAACAAAATATCAGCTTCATTATGCTACTGCACGGCAAAAAAAAGAATTTCATTTTTTTTTGCAAGCCCTGCTATTAACACATCTCCCCACCACAAGAAAAAAGAAATGCTGTATGGAGAATAATAAAGTGGTCTTCATTAAACATTACCCCCTCTCCCTGCACATAAATAAACTCTGTTTAGTTAATGAAAATTCATATCCAACTCTGTTTTTGAAGCCAAGATATTTTGTACCCTCAAGAACTATTTTTGGGTGGTGATGAAAGCAAATGCATTTGTTATCCACTTCTTCAGCCTCCCTTCCCAGCCTCATATTGATTTAAAACCATGCAGACAGTTGGGACCTGAATCTCAGCAGAGTTGTAACACCTACTCTCCAGTTCATTGGATTCACCCAAGACAACTAACAAGGAGAAGATGATGGACAACGCCAATCCCAAGGAACAGAGAGTGTCTGCAATGCAAGCAAGATAGCTCCATCCATCTGCCCTGTGGGCTCTAAGTCCCCTCTCAATTAGAAGCAGAGTGGGCATCACCATTCCAAAATCCTCTAGATTGGGGAATGAACAATGGACTAAAGTAGATTTATTATTATTCTGCTGTAGTCTTAGGAATATTCTAGCAACAGACAATCTCTTATCATTGAAATAATGGCAGTGTCCACCAGAGGTTCTGAGGGATGGGAGGGGGAAGAATAGGTGTAATATGGGGGCATTTTCAGGACATTGGATTTGTCCTGCATGGCACTGCAGTGATGGATAAAGGGCATTGTATATTTTGTCATAATTTACAAAACTGTGTAGGACAAAGTATAAACTAGAATGTAAACTGTAGTCCACGGTTAGTAGCAATGCTTCAATATGGGTTCATCCATTGTAACAAATGTACCACACTAATGCGGGATGTTGTTGATGTGGAAAGTGTGGGAGGGAGAGGGAATGGGGCATATGAGGATCCCTTATATTTTTCATGCAACATTTATGTAACCTAAAGCTTCTTTAAAAAGAAAAAAAATTAATTATTGAAAAAAAAAAAAGGAAAACACCAGGCAGATGTATGTGAGGGTTCCTGGGTTTACCATCTGTCCTCAGGCTAGTTCATAGAGGTTGCCAAACACCCATCTATGAAACTGCTTGCATTAAAATAATATGAGCAGTTGTTTGCTTGTTTGCTTATAAATGTATTTGTTTAAAACATCTTCCCATAGAGGACCTGTTTCAGATGTTCTAAAGTAGTAAGTACTCCCACATTATGTTGTTTTTTAAAGAAAGCTCTCCAACTCCTTCTGAGATAGAGCAGATTTTGGAGCAATGGTGAAAGGGACCATCAAGCTTTATATTCCACCTCTTTTCCTCTGTGCTGCTCAAAAGCAAATCCTGAAGCCCTCAGAGTAAGATCAACAAACCCTAAATGATTTCAGCTCTGTATATCAAAAACTTAGAAAGAAAAAGTACATACTTGGGTTTGGGCTTGGAGACTTCCTTGGTGAGTTTCTGACCACATTTCTTAAAGTTGCCATATCTCCAAAGCAGGAAGCACACCCAGGCAACCAGCCCAGCAAAGAAAACAGCCATCAGAGTGAAGATGAAAGGAATGTACCAGTCACTGGATTTGTATGTGTTAACAGCTGTGTACACGATGGTCAGACCTTTTCTTTGCTGGGAAATATTATTTCAAAGCAAACAGAGAATTAGTGTATGTTTTTAGAAAGTGTCTGTTTACACACAATGGCATCAGTATAGAAGAGCAGCCCCGTATCATACAGATGGTGAGCAATTGATGCAGACATTTGTAGTTTTTAAACACCTAGGTGGTACATAGGAAGATGCTAGTGCAGAGAAGGCATTGACTTAGGGACCAGAAGACTTGAATTATGTGCAGTGATTTCTCTTTGATCTTGCACAAATCATTTCTCTTCTCTGCCCTCAGTTTCCTTATCTGGAAAATCAAGGGGTTGAACTTGATGGTAACTAAGGTCCTCTCAGTCTTCTATGCCTCTATTATCTCCTCCACACACAATAAACCTGACAGTAATACCTGCGAAAAGTTTTTCTCAAGAGTAAAATATTCTGGTGGAAAGATTTACCATCTATATTGTAAAAAATGCTCCTATTTCAAAGGATATAATACAATAAAATACACCAACCATAAAGTCTACTGAACAGACTTTATCCTTGGGTGACTCAGAAGCCGATCTGAAATTTTGCAGAGCCTTTGCTTATCTATTTTTGAAATAATAAAATAGTAAAGGGTCTGCTAATTTTATAGGGCTGGATTGAAGATTAGATGAAATTATGAATATATGCCAAGTAGTACAGTGTCTGGCACTTAGTAGGTATACATTATTATGAATAGCATGGCTACTAGAGAATATTGTTCAAAAGTGCCAATTTGTAAAGATTTTAAATTTATAGATTTAAGTAAAATAAAATGGCTACCTACACTGGGCGTTGCCAGGAAAGAAATTTACAAAGACAAAAACAATTGACCTGCAGAGGCTTTTCAAGAAACTAAAATAATGGAATGCACCCTATAGAACTGCAGACAAGCAACACCTGGTGATAAACCAGTTTGAGTCCAGTAGAGATAGCTTCTCAGAATAGACAAGCATACCAGTATATATCTGCTCCCCACTTTGTAAGACCCTCCCTTATGTAAAATGGGAACTTAACATCAACCTTCCAGAATATTTCCTCACTTGCTTCTGTGTTTGACCTATACAAGCTCCCCCTCTCCACCCCAACAGTGGAGCTCCTTCCCACACACAGTTTGGATGCTGCCCAATGCATGAATCATAAACTTCTCAAATACATTCCCATAATTAATATCTAGTATTTTTAACAGACTTCATGGAGTAGTGGATCTTTCTGATGTCTGGTGGGCAGGACTTTCAGATCACTCAGACATAGCAAGTTCCTTGGGGGTCCTCTATGATCTGTTTGCCATTATCACACATTGGTGTGCTTTCTCATCAACACAGATTCATATTCAAAGGGGCATACTCTAAAATGGAGCACAGTGGCTGGAAGGGGTAAATGCCAAGTGGAAAGGCATGTAGGTGAACCTGCTAACCTGAATAGCCTTTTAGCCTTCCTAGAGGAAACTAGAATTTATAATAGAATATTTCCCTCACACAGACCCAAATTAAATTCCATAACTGTTTACCTCAGAATTGGTAGTTGGAGGAGGTGGTGTACTGGCCCTTGTCACATAAATATCTATAATAGCAGTGCCTGTCCTAGGCTTGGTGGCTTTGCCATATTTCAGGTTGTCATCGATTATGTGCACTACAAGATGGTACTGCCGCTGCAGTTCGGCTCCAGCTTCAAAGTTAAAAGGATTTTTCACAATTAATTTTGGAATATTTGAACCTTGAGTTGGGTCAAATCCAAAATGGTTGTTCTCGTTTCCTTTAAAAGAAATAATTCAAAATTTAGAATCATTTTAACATACATTAAAAGGTTTTCTCTAGCTACCTTAAATTGTTATTGAAAAATGGTGGGGTGTGAATAAACAGAATTTCTATTGTACTCTGAATTCCTCTATATATGCATGGCCTATAATAAAATTGAGATGAAGTAAGCAATAAATTCCATTGGTTAGAGAGGAAAAAAGTAAGGTTAAGATATTGGTCTGGTTCCCATCTGTGGCCAGCAAACTCAACACTATCATCAAATTATTCTGCCTACTTTCCTTTATTCTACCTCCCACTCAGAGCAATCTGACTCTCACTTTCACTTGGTCTAGCCCAGATCAATATCGAATGGGTCAGTCAGACCATAAATATCTATTAAGCCCCTACTAAGTTTTCAGGTCCTTTCCATGCCTGGAAACACTGTTGTCAACAAGATGCATATGGTCCCTACCCTCATGGAGATTAATATTTTAAAAGGAGAGAAGACATTGAACTAGTCTTTATTATTAATTGTAAATGTGTTTACTGATTTGATTTCCATGCTCCTATTCTTTCAGATACATGACAGCAGGTCTGATTGCCACACTTTAAATGGGTCTCCTTGTTATACTATCTCATGATACCCAGAAGTTTTCCTTTATATAAACTTACCACCATTTATAATTTTTGGTGTTACTACTAGTTTAATAGAAAATGAGCTCCTTGAATATGAGGTTCACTTCTGTCTTGTACATCACTGAATAGTTATTTCTAAACACTCTTCCTAAGACACATTTGGTCTCCAATAAATATTTTCCCTAGTTTCAAGATTATGAGTAAATTTGATATGGATTTGTGTAAATCCAACAATAATACAGTTCAAAACATCTGCCCCAGTCAACCTGTATTAGCATCATTAGGTGGATACGTGGCTATTTTCGGCTAGCACCATGGACAGCAGATTCTGTCGTACTTAACCTTCAATGTTTCACAAGCAAATACAAAAATCTCTTCATTGTCCAAGCATTTGCAAAAACACTGATAGCTCCACTATAGGAGGAATTAGACTGGACATGTGGAAGTGAAAAGGAACTGTTAGGAAACTTAAAGCTATTGATATGAAATATTGATATGATCTTTATAAACATAATCATTTCTTAGGTGATATCACATCTAAGAGGGTATAACAAATGCCAAGTTGGCACATGCTCATGATTAAAAGAAAAAAATAAAAGCATCCACCAGAAACAATCTCAAAGCGCATTTCAAAATCTTGTGAGTCTCTGTCGTGGCAGTTTAGTTTGAAGCCATTGACGTTTGTACCAGCAACAACATTGTCAAAAACGACTGCTTTGTGTAGAGAAGGTGTGCAGACAGGTGCCTCATCATTCTCATCTTCGATGTCAACAGTGACCTGTCAGTGATGGGGAAGAAAGAAACATCATACACACATCTTGTGACTATTTTTATACAAAATCAGAAATAAGCATCTGGGTAGAGACAGAGCATTTGGAATTATTAAATTAAAAGTCTAGAATTTTGAGTTTGAAATGTTCCTGCAGATTTGGGTTCTGGCTGCCAATCAACTAGTCAGTTGGTTTATTATTCTTGGGTCAATTGTGACATTTGGTGTGGTTATTAGGGAGCTCTTTGGGCTCATTAGAGGAGCCTGTGGAAAGCTTATAAATTATGTAAATGATAAGAAAGGAAACTGAAGAATGATGCCCCTAAAAGTTATAATCTCTTGAACTTTTAAATATCCATGCTTAATGGCAAACATATCTTGAGTTTGCTTCCTCTTTCTTAACTTAGGGTCGTCCTCTTCACCATTCTCTCAAGCGCTATAGATTTCTTGGTAACTATATGATTACTTCAAAGTATGCTCTGACCTTAATTAGAGGCTGCTGACAACCTTTTATTAATTAAAATGCCATAAACCAGGAAAGTGTGATAATTTACATAGAAAAAGATCAAAATACCATGGATTTTAAAATGTCAATAATTGAATGCCAGTCTGCCTAAAAAGGTTATCTGCCCACCTCTTAGACGAGTAGTACTGCTCCCAACAACATTTGCACAAGAATCCCTAGTGTGCCCATATCTGCAAGTATTATTTAAAAGTGCTTTCTGTAATATTTTAACAACACAGCTAAATTCCTGGGGAATAGTCCATTCTTTAATACTATCTCTATAGACTGAATATAGCTATGTGTTCTATTTAAAATGTAAGATATTCTTATATGAAAAGTAAACAGATTTTAGGGAGATTGCTGTAATATAATGGAAGCAGCACTGGACTTGGAATCCGAAATCTTTGTTAAAACCCTAGGCCTCCCACTTGCTAACGCCTTTATTTGGTACAAGTGACTTAGCATTGTTCTCCTCATGGTAAAAAGGGGATATATTCATCCATTCTATGAATATTGAGCACTTACTATATTCCAAGCCCTCCTGTAGACACGGAAGACTTCTAGACATGGAAGATATAGCAGTGAACCATAGAGAGTCCCTACCTTAATGTCTAAATATTCTAGACAATGTCATATAAGTAATTGCTACTCTGTAGGTTAAGGAGATAATGAATGGCTAATGGAACTATTTTAATAGGATGTGCAGAGAAGCCCTTTCTTTTTTGACCCACACTTCTAGTTCCCTTATTCCATATTTATTATATGTCCATAAGAATATATCCTCATGGAATATGTAGGGTTTAGTCATATGATTTTAATTTTCATAAATGATATTGTGCTATAGGTCTTTCCCATTTCCTACATTTCTCACACAGAAACATATTTTTCTGCTCTTTCCATGTTGCTGTTTGTAAACTAGCTTGCTACTTTATGAATGCAAATTTCCACTATCTCAGACAATAGAAAGATTTTCGTTAGTGGTTTCATTTGGGCAGAGATATGATTAAAATGAGAATGTTGGCCACGTGGCCATCTGAAGCACAAGCATTACAGTCCTAGGCACAGATTTTGAGGTGCAAACATTCTTGGTATATTGGGAAAATAGCAAGAAGTTGAAGTGGCTGGACTGGAGTAGAGCTAGAGCTGAAAACAAAGAGGTAGCCAGGGCCAGATGATACAGGGCATTGTGGACCTCAGTAAGGACACTGGATTGTTTTTTGCTAAGTGTGATGGGAAGTCATTGAGAGCTTTAAGGAAGGGGGCAATTTGTCTTTTTAAGGAATCACTCTGGGTACTATGTGAAGAGTGGATTGGAAAGGGCACTTATACAAGGGTGGATTCTAGTTAGGAGGCTGATGTACTAGACCAAATAAGGTATGACAGTGACAAGGGTTAACAGTGGATGGGTGAGAAGTGGAAGGATTGAGAATATATTTTGAAAGTAGAGATGACAGGATTTGCTGGTGGATTGGAAAGATAACTTAAGGTACATGATAGTGATTAAGTGCCCAGACTTAATCCTTCTATCTCTTTCTAGCTGGGTAACATTGGATAATTTACTTAACTTCTAAGCCCTGGAATTGAAATTCTTCCATCTGAAAAAGAGGTGTCAGTAACTACATCATGGGATAGGTTATTAAGGGCAAATGATAGGTCTCAACAAAATGTAGTTTCTGGTGGTGATGATGATGATGATGATGATGATGGATTCCTAAACTGTAGAGGTCCAATGAGTTGTCTCTCTTTTCTGAACTTTTAGATTAGCTTTAAATCTATAGCATCAATAATGCATTTGCTTAACTGTTACTATGCTAAAATTGTTAAGCTCCCTGGCATCACTAACAGTGTCTTACACTCCTTTGTCACCCAGGATACCATGAACAAGTTTCTGCTTCATCTTTCAGCAAAACATAAATTATTTTTATAAAAACTGAGTCACTTAAAGCTTATTTCAAAAAATCTTCTGTCCCCTCTTGTCATTTCTTTTTTTCAATTACTTTTATTGATATATATTAATAAAGAATACAATCCATCCAAAGTGTACAATCCAGCCAAAGTGTAGAACCAGTGGTATTTGGTATAATCACATAGTTGTGCATTCATCACTTCAGTCATTATTAGAGCATTTTCATTATTCCAACAATAATAAACAAAAAACAGACAAAAAAGCTCTACCCCTTAATAATCACCTCTCAATCTCTCTATGCTTCCCCTACTGTACATAGCTGCTCTTCTGTTCCTGTGTTTCTAATTTATTTGTATTTATATTTTGTATGGATGGAGTCAAACAATATGTAGTACCTTTTGTCTAATTTCTTTCACTTAGTATATTTCCTTGTTTTACCCTTAATAAAAGATTATAATATATTACTCTACACTACTGTCCATATTTTGCTTTGGTTGTATTTTTGCCTGATATTAACATCTTGTAACACTAACATACATTTGTTCAGTTTCAAAGATAAAGTCTTAAAAATGCATTACCCATATTCATATTTCACATGAGGTTTCGCTATGCTATACAGTCCCATGTTACATTTTTTAGCTTTCCTTCTAGTGATATACATGACCTTAGACTTTCCCTTTCAACCACTATCATACCCATCTTGCCTATGATATGCTTTCATCATTTCTATTCATTTCCAAAGATTTACAAACAACTTTTTTACCAATTCTGCACAGAATAACCCTCAGATTTCCACTCTCTAACCTCATTCTATTTCTGGTAACCTATATTCTAGTTTTTAACTCCATGAGTTTACACAATATATTTAGTTCATAATAGTGCAGTCCTACAGTATTTGTCCTTTTGTGTCTGGCTTGCTTGACTCAACATAATGTCCTCCAGGTTCATCCATGTTGTTATATGCTTACTTACTTCATTTCTTCTTACAGCTGCATAATATTTCATCATATGTATACAACACAATTGGTTTATCCATTTATCGGTTGATAGACACCTGAATTGTTTCCATCTTTAGGCAAATGTGAATAATGCTTCTATGAACATTGGTGTGCAGATGTCTGTTCATGTCATTGCTCTCAGTTCTTCTGGGTGTATACCTAGTGATGGTATTGCTGGGTCACATGACAAACACATGAATTGTTTCAACTTCCTTAGGAACTACCAAACAGGCCTCCACAGTGGCTATACCATTCTACATTCCCACCAACAGTGAATAAGCATTCCTATCTGTCCATATCCTATCCAACACTTGTAGTTTTCTATCTTTTTAATAGTGGCCATTCTATTAGATGTGAAATGATATCTTGTTGTACCTTTGATTTGCATTTCCCCAATTTCTAGTGATGAACATTTTTTCATGTGTTTTCTTTACCATTTGTATTTTTTCTTTGAATAAATGTCTATTGAAATCTTTTGTCCTTTTTTAATCACACAGTTTGTCTTTTTATAGTTGAATTGTAGCATATCTTTATATATCATGGATATTAAACCCTTTATCAGATATGTGATTTCTAAATTTTCTCCCATTGAGTTGGCTGCCTTTTCACCCTTTTGACAAAGTACACTGAGGTACAAAAATGTTTAATTTTGAGGAGGTCCCATTTATCTATTTTTTCTTTTGTGGCTCATGCTTTGGATATAAGGTCCAAGAAATCAGCATCTTGAAGATCTTGAAGATGTTTCCTTACATTTTCTTCTAGTAGTTTTTATGGACCTGGCTTTTATATTTAGGTCTTTGATCCATTTTGATTCTTGTATAGGTAGTGAAATAAGGGTCCTCTCTTACTCTTTTGTTTATGGAAGTCCAGTTCTTCCTGCACTATTTGTTGAAGAGACTGTTTTGCCCCAGTAATGTGGACTTGGTAGGTTTGCCAAAACACAGTTGGCTGTAGAGGTGAGGGTTTATTTCTGGACTCTCAATTCTATTCCACTGATCAAAGTGTCTATCTTTATGCCAATACCATGCTGTTTTGACCACTGTAGCTTTGTAATGTTTCAAGGTCAGGCAGTGAGAGTCTTCCCATATTACTCTTCTTTTTAAGGATGTTTTAGGCTATTTGGATGCCCTTTCCCTTCAAAATAAATTTGTTGATTGCCTTTTCTATTTTTTTTAAGTAGACTGTTGGAATTTTGTCATATTTTATTTTCCTCTGTCTTTTTACTCTTTTGGTTATCCCTTCTAATAGTCTTCCCTTCTACACTCTCTTCCAAGCCTTTCTCTCCTGTATTTTTCTTTCAGGCCATAAGGCTCCCTTTAATGCTTCCTGCAAAGCCAAATTCTTTTTTATGAACTCTCTTAGTTTCTGTTTATTTGTGAATATTTTAAACTCACCTTCCTTTTTGAAGGACAATTTTTCTGGATAAAGAATTCTCACTGGGAATTTTTCTCTTTCAGTATGTTAATTATGTCATACCACATCTTCTTGTCTCCATGGTTTCTGATGAGAAATCTGCACTAATTCTTACTAGGCATCCCTTGTATGTGATTTGTTTCCTTCTCCCTTGCTGCTCTCAGAATTTTCTTTTAATCTTCGGTGTTTGGCATACTGAGTAGACTATGTCTTGGAGTAGGTCTATTCAGATTTATTATGATTGGGGCACACTGTTCTTTTTGGACATGTAAATTCATTTTTTCATGAAAGTTGGGAAATTTTAAACCATTATTTCTTCAAATACTTTTCCTGCCCTTTTCCCTTCTCTTCTCCCTCTGGAACTCCCATGACCCATATTTTGTTGCATTCCATGTTATCGTTCAACTCCCTGGGCCGCTGCCCAGCTTTTTCCATTCTTTTCTCTCTGTGTTCTCTCTCTCTTCAATTTCAGCTCTTCTGTCTTCTGCATCACTTATTCATTCTTCTATCATTTTGAGTCTGCTTTTGTATTCCTCTAGGCTCTGTTAGTTTTATATTTAGGTTTTCAAAATCTTCTTTGTGTTTGCCCAGTGTCCTCTTGATGTGCTTTATCTCTTTAGCCATATTGTCTTTCAACTCATTGATTTTATTTAGGAGATTTGTATGGACCTTCTTGATTAGTTGTCTCAAATCCTGTGTCTCATCTGGGGCTTTGTTATATTCCTTTGCTTGGGCCATATCTTCCATTTTCTTAGTATGGCTTGTAATTTTTTGCTGATGACTAGGCATCTGATTATGATGGTAAGTTTACTCCAATGCTCAATTATTCTCCCTCGTGTAGGGTTTTAGTGGTGGGAGGCTGTGTGTTACTGCTGTTCTTTGATTCTTGGTTCAACCTGTTCTAGCTCTATAGGATTATCCCTGTTTAGTTGCTCAAATCTGGGCCATCAACCCAGTAATGGGTTGCAGACCCACTTCTAAGGCCCTTGGGGAGGGTGCTGTAAAGGCCCTAAAAAATCCTCTTATTTATTTACTTTTAACTTCCTGCATGCACTTCCTTGGTCCTCCAGCAGATAGTACCCTTCAGCAGACCTCTCAGTTTAAAACCTAGTTGGAATGTGCTCACTGTAACACCAACTGCAACAATGTGACAGGGGATCCTGCCTCAGGGCTGTTCAGAGCTTTGCAAATCTAACTTTCTCAGAGCCTGTTCTCCAACCTTTGCTAGCAACCCCTTCCCTTTTTCCAGGTAGGAAATAATTCCACTCCCCTCTGTGTCAACAACCAGGCTGGGTCAATAGAGAGGGTGTTTGTGACAGTTGGATTTCTTTAGTCCCCTGCCATTTCCCAGGTCACACAAGGTGTGGCCCTGCCTGGCCTGGAAGGGCTCATGGGACACAGCAGACCTAATTTGCTGGCCAAAAGCTGAATCAGCCTTAGGCTGCATCCCTCTCTCTCCCCTTTCCTGGAGAGGTGGACCCCTGCAGCTCCCTCTGACTAAAGCTGCTGGCAGAAACCAGAGAATTCCAAGCTATTTGCTCTGACAGTGAGGAGATGGGTGCCAGTAGCTGCAGGTTTTACTCACAGAGTTTTCCCATCGAGATTCTTTTCCTTTGCTGCTCTCTCTTCTGGGTGGTGTCCAGCCTTCCCCTTGTGCCCTAAACCCTAAAACATTTTTTCATGCCATTTCTGCCTGTCCTCTACCTATTTTTCTGGGAGAGAAGTGAGTCCTGTGTCTCTTTAATCCTCTATCTTCCTGTAAGTCCCTCTTGGTCCCCTCTTGTCATTTCTAACAGAAGAATGAAAATTGCAAGTGGTAACCCACACAATTTTGGGGAGTTCACAAATGTCTACAGGAAAACCTGCCTCAGGTACTTAGTTGTAAGAGTCACTTACACAAATATCTTTTGAGATGTCCAAGCCACCTAATCCTTTCCTTGTGACTGTAACTCACTCCCTGTGTAAGTCATTCTTCATTGATGTGAATAGGCCTAGTAGCTCCCTCACAATGACGCATTCTTAGGAAACCTAATAACCACCTGACCAGCAAGCCAGGGTTTTTATACAGTAGGAGGAAATTCATCATGACTCATCAAATTGGACAGGACCGTAAAATTCTTCATTCTGCTTCTGCCTTTTCTTCAATGACAAAACCTTTTAGTCATTAATTACACACATCACATCATCAACACAGCAGTATTCTCACCACTGAAGTCTTTAAAGAGTTCTCTGATGTTCCTAAAATAATGTAAGGGCCCACATCCCCCCCCACTTCAGTCCCCAAAAAACATACCTTCGTCAACTGTCTTTATGGTAAGCATCATATCTTGAGCAGAGGAAGCCAAGGTTTGAATCCCAATCCCACCCACCTTATGAGTCACCTCAATTAAGTTTCCTAAACCCTGTGCCTTGGTTTTCTCATGTGTAGAAGGTGAAGGCCAACTATGTCAATACATATAATGACATTAGAACAGAAGCTGGCACATGGTAAGCACTAGATGCATATTAGTTGTTATTATAATTTTTAAAATAAATCAATATTATTGATACATATTAAAAAACATAAATCCATCCACAGTGTAAAATCAATGGTATTCAGTGTAATCACATATTTGTGCATTCATCACTTCAATCTTTCTTAGAACACTTTCATTATTCCAATAATAATAATAATAAACTCATCACTTCTCAATCTCTCTATGCTTCCCCTGCCTTATATAGCTGCTATTCTTTTTCCTTCTCTCTAATATATTTGTATTTATATTTTGTAAAAACAGTCTTATATATGTAATATCACACATATTTGTGTTTTACAAGAGGTTTTACTATCTTATACAGTCTCATGCTACAGTTTTTAGCTTTCCTTCTAATAATATACATGACCTTAGACTTTCTCTTTCTCATTAGAAAGAGAGGAGATAGCAGGTTCTTCATCATTCTCAGCCAAGCCTCAAATACCCAAGACTTTAAACATGCAAAATTTATGGAACTCCAGGAAAGCGGTAGGAAGTTGTAAGCCTCTCCATTCTCCATTGTTATTGTTTGACTATTCCAATTACGATAAATTAGAATGTAATAGAATTATTGTCATGATCACGATCCTCTCAGATAATTTAAAAATCTGGGGCTCTCTACTTACCACGGCAATCGCTGTGCGAGCCTGAAATCTGTCACAGTCCACAGCTTCCACAGTAAGGTTATATTGCCTCACCGACTCATAGTCTGGCTCGGTCATGAGTTCAATCATTCCAGAGAGAGGGTGAATCCAGAATCTTTGTATAACCTGGATGTCTCCATTGGTTATTTTGTAAGTCACACAGTTTGGTGGGTGGTCTTCATCAATGGCAGTGACTCTTCCAACTTTGTAAAAAGCTGCCAATAACATTTTATAAGGTCATTCTTGTCAAGCAGACAAACAACTCTAAAAAGCTTAATGTCTTTGCCTTCCAAATAGTTTGATACTTTCTCAAATGGTCAACCTGAATCCTTTTGGACAATGAAATGTGTTTGGAGACTCCAAAGCTACATGATGGAAGATGGATTAAAACACACTTTACTTTAAACCACATAGCATGAGTTCTTTTTTTTTTTCCAAAGCAGGCATTATGCTAAGATTAGCATCAGATGTTAGATAATGGTTCACAGCACAGACTGTGGAACCAGATAACCTAGATTTCAAATCTCAGCTCTGCCGCTTACTAGCTGTAATTCCTTGAGGAATTTTGTAACCTCTCTGGGCTTCATATTTTTTATCTGTAAAATAGGACTAATAATTTTATCTACCATATAGAGTTGTGATTATTAAATAAGTTAAAATATATAAAACACTTAGAACAATGCATGTGTATAGTAAATGCTATATGAGAATTAACTATTATTTATATGCATTTTCTCATTGATGCATCACAACACCCTTATGACACATGTCCTATTACTGTACCCATTTTACAGATAAGTAAACTATGTTTCCTTGGGTAAGTAACTTACCCAAGGTCACAGAGCTTATAATGGTAGAGTTAGGGTTTAATTCTGTGTCTGCTGAATCTAAAGCCCACATTTTTTAATCACTTTACACTAAGTCAAATCTTTTAAAAGAAAGACACACGTGATAGATTGTTTTCATTAATAATCCCAATTCTTCACTCCTCCCTATATTCGTGCTCTTCGCCATGCACCCTTTCAGTACCCTCCAACTCTGAGTCTGAGCTCAGCCACATAACTTGTTTTAGTAAATGAGATGTTAGCAAATCTGATGCAAACAGATTCTTGAAACGCATTTGTGTGATTAAGCTTGCCTTGTGTTACTCTTGCACCTCTTCCTTTTCCCTGAGAGCGTGTTTGGGCTAGCTGTTGAGGATGAGGGAGGAGCCAAGTCATGCCTGTCACCCCAACCAAAGCCAGGCTACATCAGCTGAAAGCCAGCCAACCCCCACAATTTTGAGCAAGCCCAGCCAAGACCAGAGGGGCAGTCCAGCCAATGCTCAGACTTATGGGCTAAGTAAGTGTGTATTATACTACTCATGTTTTTTGGTTGGTTTTATTACACAGCATACTTATGGCAATGGAAAACTGATACATTGGGTTTACCCATCGTTTTCTGCCTGGATTTAAAACTCCATGGCAGATGCCTTACCTCCTCCATTTAGCAAAATATCATCATACAAAGAACAGATACACCAACATGCGTGTAGGTCATTTTGGTTGCTAATAATCGAGATGAAAGATTACAATGAAAAAATCATTCCATGTTCTGTCCCACAACCTTCAACCTCATAAGGATTTCTTTCTGTTTGCATTGTCCTTTTACCAAAGTTCATCGGCCTCTGTAATGTGCTATTAAGCAGGTAATGAACACAACTCATTATGCCAAGAACAGAGAAACCACATTAATGAACAAGAATATAATGTCCCATTACTGTGAATACAAAGAATCCAACCTATTGCCTGTGTGAAAGCATCGTTATTTTAAAAAAGTATCTCAACAGCTACAAGACCACCTAAAATAGATTAAGGAAAAATTGCCATCTCTATCATTCACTCCTGGACAGAGATAGTGTGTCATTTTCACATTTAACACCTGGTTAAGTATGATGAGAAGCTTATATTCTCCTAAAGGCATAAAATTAACATTTCAGTAAAACTAAAAGCTATCTTGAGTATCTTTAGCTGAAGTTTAAAATAAAGAAATTTTAAAAACTCTGAAAGTCTGCCAAACTTCCTCATCAAAAATTATTGGAAATGAAACGTTTTCTCTTGTGACTTGTGGTGCAGTGTGATGTGATTTTCATGTACTTTCTTCTAAATCATTTCTGATAAA
>PVKH010016430.1:0-15738 GCA_004027955.1 Chaetophractus vellerosus
ATTACCTGTGACAACAGAATAGTAAGATCTAATTCACTCGGTTTTTGTAAGATTAAATTAAATTAAATAATGCATATAATATAGCTAATGCTGTGCCACGTCCTTTCCCTTTCATCCCCCTCAGCATTTAGAATCAAAGTGATCATCTGACTCAAGTGCAGGAGATACTGATTCTGTATTGCAGGGCTCTAATAATTTCTGGACCAGAACATTTCTGGATATTAAGAATATGCAGAATATTAAGTGATTATTGGAAAGTATAAACTGGAGTTAGAAGTTTTTGGAAATTTTACCATTTAAGAGTTAGCATTCATCTGGTAGTAATAACATAGTAATTTTTCTGTAATGCAAAGACTGTGTTATATGGTCAGAAGACCACAAAGTTTGAATTAAAAAGTCATATTATTTCTGGTTGTGGAATTTACCTCCTCTGTAAAATAAATTGAGTTTGAGAGGAATTAACTCACAGGTTATCGTGACTATCAAACATTATAATGTTTGTGACAAAGCAGACTAATCAAGAATTGGCTTCAAATGGTTTTCAATTCAAAACCGTGGTCAAGAAGAAAAGGAAAATTTGATAGACACACACATGCCATAGAACTAAGTGGCTTCTCTGAAATAGGAAAGCATTTCTCACATTATATTCCCCTCCCAAAAGCCAGAGAAAGATATAATTTTTCTCACGGCTGATAAAATAGATCAGGGGTTGGCAAACTATGACCTGTAGACCAATTCTGGCCCTCTCTGTATTTTTGTAAAAAAATCTTTTGTTGGAACACAGCCATTCTCATTCATGTAGATGTTGTGTCTAGCTGCATTCAAACCCCAAGGGACAGAGTTGAGTTGTGACAGAGATCATATGATTCACAAAACCTAAAATATGTACTACCTAACCTTTATGGAAAATGTTTGCCATCTCTACAATAGACATAAAGCTGAAGCTCTGAGAGAAAATGTGCAAAAGTGGGTGGGCAGATTGCAGAGTATACGAAAGGAATGGAAACCTTAACTTCTGTTATTATAAGGATCTATACAATTATATAATAGATACAGTTGAGAAATAGAGTGAGTAAGGAATTTAAGTAGATTCCTAAGTTTTAATTATAGTGTGAGTTTTGAGCAATTGTGGGAAAATGGAGATTCTCTGAAAAATGTAATCCATTCAAGTTCAGGCCCTTATGAACTGCACAAAATAGTGAGCTAGGACAATAGGTGAAGGAAAGATTCTGGAGTATACTGTGTCTAAAATTATTCTCTTAGCTATGTCAGCTTTGCTTATTTGTTTAAGAAAGGCAACACAGACCAGAACCATATCATTTGATGTTTGACATGATTGTAGTGGTGACAAATACAGATTCTTAAACCTGACAGCCAGAGTCCACATACGGGTTCCACTGCTTACTAGTCGGGTGATCCTTTGCAAGCTGCTTAATCCTCTCTGTGCCTCAGTTTCCTCCTCTGTGAAACAGCCACACAGAAGGGGTCCCTTCCTCCATAGAACTGTAAGGAATAAATGAGTTAAATCCATGTCATGATTAGTTAACACCAGATTAGTTAAGACCAAATTCCTGAATGCTTGTGATTCCTCAACCTATTATGGCAACAACATGCATATCTTTGTGAGGATGGCATTATCTAGGTAATAATCTGGAGACATGTAATTTTGACATTTGCAAGAGTCAGGCCTTGTTGAAAGAGAAAGGACTTTTCTTTGTTCTTCCACAGCATGGCTTTCCAGATCAAGAGCCAGCCAGGTACCAAAGGACCGACCGAGGGAAGAAGAGTTTAGCCACTGGAGCTAGAGAATAAGGAGATACAGTGGGGGGAGGAGGGTTTTCTGCCAAACTAGATGGAACAAAGCACAGATCCTTTGTACTGGAGGATGTCATTTATAATCATAGGGTCTCAGGTTTGTCCTTAATTTCAAAATAAATATTATTTTAAAATATTTTGGTGACTAGTTTGGAATTTATGTGAGAATAAATTTGGTAAGCCCTAGGTAATTACCCTGGATATTTTGGCATTCCAAAAATATTATTTATCCTTATCATTAGTGCTTAAATAATAAAATAGCATATGTATACGATTTACAGTTTTAAATTTGCTTTTACATGCATTAATTAATATGATCTTGAGTCATTTAAGCACAGAGATGTATGCCATGCATGCTCTTTTCGATTTGGCAGGAAATATTGCAAGCATATTGATGGTGATAATTAATATTTTCTAAACAGTCAAAAAACAGGTGTACCTTTCCAGATAAAATTCAAAACAAACTTGTTGAATGACTTAAAAATAGAGTAAAAAATAAAGGAGACATTCTCTTTAAAAGGTTTCAGATTAGAAATTTTGTTTGAAGTAATGTTAATTTTTTAAACATAAGAATCATTTTCCATTCATCTTTGCTTATCTCATGCTTGATTTGTGGTAGGCATTAAATAGACATTTAAATGATTAAAATTTTCAACTTCTTTTGTTTTTAATGGAAATTTTAATGATGTCTATTTCTGTTTGTGGTATAGAGTTAATAATAAGAGCAACAAAGTTAATTTTACATTCCAATAGAAAATTACTTGCCTTAGCAATGATCACATTAATATGAACAATAAATATAAAGCAATCACAAGTTAAATTGGGCATAAGAGTGATTTTCTTTAATTTCTATAATTGATTCCATTTTGTTCTTGAGTTGCCATTGTCACTGACTAGGAAAAAAAAATGTGTTTTCCTGTTAAAAGCACTTCATTCTTTTCTAGTTTTAAAAATTTTCGTTTTCATGTAAGTACCCAGTCTTCCTGGGTATCTTTCTCTACTTTCTGACTCAGTCCTTCCTTACAACTTCCCAGAATACTATTTAAGCACAAAGCGTCCATTGCATTTGCTCTTAGCATAAGGGTAGGCTCTGTCTTTTAGGTGGTGACCATCTCTGCCGAGGCAGAACAGAAATGGCCTGGGCCCAGGCGTCTTATGCTGGCATCCTCTGTAGAAACCCACCTGATATTTTGGGCATCTGGCTGATACCTTTTCCTGTTAATTGTGGACCGTGTATTTGCTTACATTCTTAAATCCCACATTCACCATTTACTTTTCCAGAAACGATGTCTGCTCCTTTTTCATTTTCTTAATACTTTTGAGTCTGTTTTGTGAAAGGCCTTGTAATTCTAAGCTACTTTTTTTCTCCACCAGAATAAGGTCCTTGTGACCTTGCAAGGGCTTTCTTCAGATCCCCTTAATCAGAACTCCTTCAGCCATTGCTCTTCTACTGCCCCTGTGCCACATAGGACACAGAATTATGTACAGCATTATTTTTTTTGTCAGTCAGTGATGGGGTCTTCACAGGCTTCTCCTAGGAGTCTCTGATTGTGTCACCCTACAGGGATACTTTTCCTCTTCCACGCTGGGGGTTGACCTGAAGAATAAGGGGACTGGCACTAATATCAAATCTTGTCTCTCTCCTCCCATCACGTTGGCTCCCCTCTTGCCTCTCACCATCTCCACTCAGCAACAGCAGGGCTTTGCCCTTCTGGTTTGGCAGAAACCCCCTCCACCCCCCACTGTGTCTCCTTATTCTCTAGCTTCAGGTATAAATTCTTCTTTCCTCAGTCCTCTGGCACCTGGCCGGCTCTTGATATGTAAAGCTGTGCTGTGGAAATACAAAGAAAAGCCCCTTATCTTTCAACAAGGCCTGACTTTTACAAAAAGCAAAACTGTACATCTTCCAAATATTACCTGGATAATGCCATCCCCCTGGAGATAGACGTTGTTGATACGATGGGTGGGGGAATCACAAGCATTCAGGAATTTGGTGTTAACCAGCATGACACTACATGGATTTAACAACTCAAAAATTTTTTTAATCTGATACATCTATTTGGAATTGATAAAATGTCTTGTCATATTTTATGTTTTATGCCATGAAGCAATTTATCAAGAATATTATATGAACAAAAGTAGCTATGTTGTCAACTAGAAAGTAATATATAATAGACTTTGAAAATCAAAGTGTAATAATTTATATCAATTCACCACATTGTTTACTTTCCACAGCATGGCATGTAAATAAAGCATGCAGTTAGATAGTTTCATTGAACATTCTCCATGAAAGCTTGGCACAAAACTCTGACCGTAACACCTAACTGGGCTGGCTAAACATTTGATCCGTGCGACACAGCCAAATTAGATACTAATTCTCTTACTCTTTTGAAGCTGATATTTTCCTATTCTATTATGGAAGAAAAGCTTGCAAGAATATGCTATTCCTCTAAGGATATGTAGACATTTAAAAGGAGCTTAAATACCACTATAAGATATTTAGGAAATATCTTGTCTTACAAGTTTTTGTAATATGTATGTGTAAGCAGTGCTCAATAAAGTGGATGCAGATATTATAGGCAATTGAAAGTAGTAGGTGGTTATTGTAGTTGGAATGCCTCCCACAGCAGATGGTTTTTTAGGAGTTTTTGAAGGAGAACAGCAAGGTGGCCTGCCTGGCGTATATTAATTGGGCGGCTGTTCCAAGTGTAGGGGGTGGTTGGAAGAATGTGTGATGTCTTGAGTGGGCGAATGATACAAACAGGCATAACTTCAAAATAACCTGGAATATATATCTCAGAAAGCTTACGGACAATTCACAGAGACAGTTTCTTCTGTCAGGAGTCAATAAATGTGAAACTGTACAAACAGAAATTAACTTCACGTAAAATAGAACAAACCCAACCAGAACAAAGTCAATATTTTCACATTTAATACTTGGCTAATACTCACCAACCAAAGATAATTTCTTCATTAGGAAAATCCCTGCTAAAACTACTTGCTGACTTTGCTTTTAAAAAGAATAGATCTTACCAAGCAGTTAAATTAGAAGATATTAATTTCTAATATTTCTATGAATATTTGGTATGCATAGATTCTTTGACAAATGATACAGTTTAACTTACTGTCTATTTATTATATTCAGTTTTGAGTTCATAAGGACTCTTGCATTTATTTCATCCACCACTTCTTACTGCCACCATTCTAGTTGAAATAACTTTATCTCATGCTCTGAAAATTTTAATTGAATTCCCCATTTCCAGTATTTCCAGTTCTTTAAACACATCTATATATTGCTCTCAGATTAATCTTCTTAAATATTGACTTCACTTATTCACTTTGATAGTGTAATAGGTACAAACACAGAATCTGGACATGGACTGCTTAGGTTTGAATCCGAGCTCTGCCACTTGCTATTTGTAACCTTGGGCAGCTTTATTCAACCTCCCTGTTTCTCAGTTCTCCAAGGATAAAACTGAGATAAAATTACCTACCTTATATATATTTTTATTTTTTTCTCTTTTATTTATTTTATTTACTCAGGATAATTCCCAAGTCCTGAAAAAGCCCCTGTATTACAACTGCTTTTCCCTTTCCCTGCCCCCAAAGCATCCAGTGGCTACTGGCTCCACATAATTTTGTAAATTACTTACCTTAGAAGGTTGCTTTGAAGAATAAATGAGTTATTATGTGCAAAGTATTGAAAACAGTGTCAGGCACATTACAGATGCACTGTAAGTAGTTTGCTAATCATCATGGCCATACTCAGAAACCTTTAGGACTCCTTGTGGTGTAACAGAAAGCTCAGACTTCTTAGCTGCCATTCAAGGCCTTTTCCACTACCTGCTGCACACTTTTCAGTCTTAATTCTGTTTCCAGAGGCAAACTTTCTACTCCAAGCAAAGTGGTCAGTTTGTTTTGTGCTTTCTTGCTTGTATTTTTTACTTTTAGTTTTCTTCAGACTTGGATATGCATCACCAGTCCCCATCACACACACCTCCAACCACAGTTTTATATTAAATCACGCATAACTTTCAGACTCCTCTTCGAATCCTACCTCCTGCATGCTTTCCTTCTTCACCTCTTCCTAAATATCTTTCTCTTATGAATTCTCCCAACACTGGTAGTCTAAGCCACCTATGTAACAATAGTATGTTGTTTTAAAGTTGTTTCTGTAATTCATCATCTCTCCTATTAAATTGCTAAATTCAAAGAGACCATCACAACAGCACTTACCACACTGCCTTGAACCCAAAAGGTGTGAAAGAAGTATATGGCAAGTGAGGAAATGAATGAAAAGATAAGCATATGCATGCTTAAACAAGAGTATCTAAGAAAGGAATTTGTTGTGGTTTAAGGAGTCTAAAGTTTATGGAATTTCAAGGTCACTCTGTGAAGTTTTAGGTAATTTAATTTAACCAGGAATCCTTTAAAAATCAGATAAATAGATTTAAATGCCCAAAAAAGGGCACAGAAATTAGTGTTTCCTGAGATTGCCACGGTCGGGGAAATATTCTGGTATGCATGTCAGTTTCAGACCAGCAGATATGTTCTAACTGCGTGAAAGCCAGGAGAGGTACTGTGGCATGGTGGCTGTAGGTAGCCATTAGCTAGGTCAGTAGTCAGCCTGTTCAAGTCTGAGATCTGGACATGTTGGTAGTTGTACCTTTAGTACCCAATGACAGAACATATAAAAAGAATCCTTGCTCCTGAGAGTGAGTCTTCCCTGCACATGGCCCATCTGTCTCTTCTATTCAAACCTATATGTGGTGCCGGAGTTTTAGGTTGTCCTTCCAGAGAGCAGAGTCTTCAGGCTGCCTATGTGCCAGCTGGGTCCAGAAGCTCGGTGGAGCTGCAACTCCTACTCTACAACTCAAAGGACTCACCCAGGACACCTAGTAGTGAGATGATGATGGACAACGGCTATCCCAGGGACTGGAGAGAGTCTGCAGCTGCAGGCAAGATAATCTCATCCATCTTATCCATGGGATATAAGCCCCCTCTCACTTGGAGGTGGAGTGGACATCACCATCCCAGACTCCTTGGGATTGGGGGAAGAGCTATGGACTAGAGTAGACTTACTGGTATTCTGTTATAGACTTATTGTCATTCACACAATGGAAGAAATTACAACAATAATGTGGAGCCAGTGGCCACTGGACTATTTGGGGGCAGGGAGAAGGAAAGCAGTTTTAATATAGGGGCTTTTTCGGGACTTGGGAATTATCCTGAGTGACATTGCAATGACAGATATAGGCCATTTTATATCATCATATAATATGCAGAGCTGTGTGGGAGAGAGTGTGGTCTACACTGTGAACTATGGTCCATGCTTAGTGACAAAGCCCCAAAATGTGTATATTTATTGCAGGTGCCACACTAATGAAGGATGTTTGTGTGGGAGGTTGTGGGAGGTATGGGAGGTGGGGCATATGGGAACCCCTATAATTTTTGTGTAACATTTATGTTATCTAAGTATCTTTAAAAAATAAAAAAAAAATATTATTAAAAAAAACGATATGAATGTTGGTGGTGGGGTGATGTTTGGGAGCCCTGAATGATGATATGCATGTTTCTTTTGTAAGTTCACAACTTTTAATATACACTTATGATTTAAGTATGTTCATGTATGAATGATATACTTCAATAAATTTTTACTTAAAAAAAAAAACACAGGGGCCCGGCTAGATAGCTCAGTGGATAAGAGCACCAGTATACCACATGGGAGGCCCCAGATTCGGTCCCGGGACCTCTCCGAGCGGGCAGACGGCCTTGAGAAAGGCAAGCCTCCTTGGGCAAGGCAAAAAGCCGCCACAGGCAGGGCGGAGCCGCCCGTGAATCAGGAGCTGCCGCCTGCGAAGCCGGGCAGCCCGCAAAACACGAGCACTGCTGCCTGCATAACATGGAGTGGAGCCGCCCGTGAAAACGGAATGGAGCCACCCACGAACGGAGGAAGCCGCCTACACGGAGGGCTGACTCGGCACATTGCCGCAAAGACCGGGGGGAGACAAGAAGCAGACATAGAAAAACACAGAAGAATGGACACACAGCAAGAGCAAGCAGAAAGGGGGTGGGGGGTGGGGGGATATGTAACCAGAAAAAAAAAACAACAATAAGCCCCTGTAGTTAACAGTACAAGAGTACAAGTTTGAGAATGTTCTCTCCTGAATTATAACAAATATGCAATACTAATAATGGCGTTATTAATAAGGTGACTTGGGGGAAAATACATCAAATGTAAGATGTGGAATATAGTTAGCAGTGATATTTTGACAGTGTTCTTTCATCATTTGTAACAAATGTTCCACATTGATACAAGGTGTTGATAGTGGAGTGACGGATGGGAGCCCTGTGTATTATGCATGATTGTTTTGTAAGCTCACAACTTTTCTATTTTAAAAAAAGCAATAAGGGAAACAGATGAGGCTCAAATGATTGGGCTCTTGTCTACCATATAGGAGGTCCAGGGTTCGATTCCTGGGGCCTCCTGGTGAAAGGCAAACTGGCCCACGCAGCAAGCTGGCCCAAGTAGCGAGCTGGCCTGTGTGGAGTGCTGGCCCGTGCAGGAGAGCTGGCACAGCAAGATGACGCAACAGAAAGAGACACTGAGGAGAGACAATAAGAGATGCAGCTGACTAGGGAGCTGAGCTGGCACAAGAGATTGAAAACCTCTCTCCCAACCTGGAAGGTCCCAAGATTGGTTCCTGGTACCACCTAAAGAGAAGACAAGCAGACACAGAAGAATACAAGAGAGCAGACAGCGAGCACAAAACAGTGAGGGGCTGGGGAAGAAATAAATAAATAAATCTTAAAAAAGAAAAAGCAATAAGCAAAAAAAAAAAATAGATATGAAGTAAACATGAAAACATCTAGACTTTTAAATAAATACACATTTTCCAGTCAGAAAATAAAGATCTTTGTAAATTATCAATGCATATAAACACAAAATGATTCTTTCCTTAGATAAGTCTTTATGCATATGTGATTCTACAGAGCCCTTAAAACAAATCAGTGTACCTCATCCATGGGCAACATATTAGAAACTATTAGATTAGAACATGGCATTAATGAGACCAAATTTATGTGCTTGTTTTCATATGAGCCGTTCTGTGTTCCTGAACAAAACTCTCCTACCCAGAACCCTGGACCAGCTATTTCAAACATGTCTTTCAACTCAAATGGAGCAAATATTTACCTGAGTAAAAGGGAAATTTAGAAAGCCCTCTGAAAACTTGGCATATAAATTGTGTTTTATCTTATTTTGTTGGAGACATTAATATTTCAAAGATTTGATCATTTGTCAGTGTTTAGCTGAATATTTTTTTAATTGCCATTCATGTTAGCACTCAGTTTCTGCCTGCATGCCAGGTGTTAAAGTTGTATGTGGAGTGTTTAAAAAGCTAACAACGCACATTTCTATTAAAGGAAATTATACTTATTTACTCCATTGTACTACTCTTAAAGAGTTAATAGAGCAATAGATAAAGGACTGTATAAACTAATTTACCTAAGTTCTCCGGGAAGGTTTGATAAAGATCTTAAAAATATTTTAAGGATGTGCAAATAACCTAGACAAGAAGGCAATCTGTTTGAATGGAACATTAGTTCAATAGCTGCTTTTCAAAACACAAAAATTTTGTATGGCTCTCAAGTCTATGAGTGACAGGATTTTCTCCATACCTCTTAGTGCACAAATTAACGTCAAAGAGAATTCTGTTCATGAAGTATGGGGAGACACTATCCACTGACAAAAAGGAGATTGTGAGATGTATTTGGAGGAACTGTTGGTTGTGATATATATGAGAGAAAGACTAAAATGCCAAGGAAGTCGATGAGATGAGAATTTTCCTCATCTTACAAATTGTAATGATTGAAATTTAATTTTCAGGTATAAAAATCCTTCTAACACTTCAGTATAGGCTTCTCTTCTTGTAGGATCTTAAACTCTTGGGAAGCCCTGCAACAACAACAACAACAACAACAACAAAAATGTGTGTGTGTGTGTGTGTGTGTGTATGTTTACAGATAAGAGTACTGTAGGACTTGCTTTGGAAAATCATAATATTAGAAAAAAGAAATTATATTTTGAATTGATGCTCTTAGTTCATAAGAGACAGCCTTATGAAACTTGTAGCTGTGTTTAATGTATGTCACTAGGGACACTACCTTTTAATATGCAGGAGACTCTTTGTGCTCCTTGGGAACAAGTAGTTACTATTGAAAAATTGCTTCAATTATCTTACAGTCATCATGAATTTAAGACAAAGATGTGACCAAGGTATATGGTTGTTTCATGTTAAACCTTTTAACTTCATTTTTGGTTCCATTTTATTTCTTTCTCTTCATTATCTCCTTTCTGCTGATTTTCCTTATGTAAGCACATATCTGAATTTTACGTGTCTTAGTAAACATTTTTAAGTAATTTGGAAAAAATAAAAAGAAATATAGTTGATAAATTAAGTTGAAAGGCTTTGAAGGATATTTCTAGTTTGAATTATTTTCACCATCTCAATCTACTTCTGATTAATTGTGATGACTAATTTCACCTTATGCCCAATAATGCAAAGGAATTATCTAGAATATGCAATGGATATATAGAAGAATAAGAGAGCAGAGGAGTTATTCCTTCACTTCTGTCAATGTTTCTAAAAGTCATGCAAGTTCTTGCTTATTCCATCATGACAGACAGCCACAAAGAAAAGAAAGAGGAAGAAAGGAAAAAGTTTAGTTCAAACATTTTACAACCAATTCCTCTTTAATATATAAAATTTCCTAAATAATTGATATGATCTTAACCAGAGTTTAGTTTACAATTGGGCCATTGGCATTTTCCCAAATTTATTTTCCATTTCCTATCTCTACAGAATAGTAATCTGCTAAAAGCGTTTTTCAAGAAGCCTATCCAAATTTTACTTGTGAGTTTTCAATCAATTTTTATCAACTTGGAGATAATAACTTGTAGATGCTATCTATCTTTGACCAATTCCTTCCAAATATTCCACTTGGTGATGATCTAAAGTAGTTTATATGATTGTCGGGGCATAAAGGAAGGAATTGCCATTCAGGGACTGCTGTTAGGAACATGTCTTGGTAATAGCTTTTATTTTCTGATTTAAGTTTTTAATATTTAAATACACTAGATGTGTATATCTTACATATTTGTCTTTCAAATTAAATTTTACTTTTCTTTACTCTTCAAGTACTATTATTTCTGTGCCTCAGTTTTACAGCCAATTTTGTATGGGTTTTGATATATTTTATGATATTTTAAACTCATTCATTAGAAGAAGAAAGAGATAAATGCACTTCTCCTTTCATATCATGGATATTATGGGCAGAAACCCTTCATAAAAATCATGATTATTTATGGAAACTGTAATTTAGAAACAGAAATATTAAAATCTCTCTTTGACTTTTTATTGTTTTGACCTTATAAAAATTCTCCCATATGCATTTTGTAATAGAATAGTAAAAGTCAGCGTTTGCTATCAGGTGACCATAAGGGCCAGAAAATATTCACCCTTGGATCCTATAAGCAAATAAAAGAAGCATCACGGTGGTTACTAAGGATGACTTTGATTATGTAAATAACAGAGGTGGGAAAAACAGTGTACTAGTGGGCAATCTGAAATATATTATGAAGTATGCTATGATTCTACTACTCATTAATTTGAAAAAAGATTTTAAATTAAATAGCCAAATATTTAATTACAATTATTTCTTAAATGAACTTGTTATAGGAATGAATTGATATGTTCTTTTAGTGATCTAGGCTATATCAGCTATTACAGTATATTATTTTTTATTTTTATGAGTTTTATGACACTCAAAAGAACACGATACTGATGAGTTCATCTTGATATAGTAGGGTTATAAGCATAATAATAATAATAGCTATTATTTATTGGGGCTTTTTATAATGTAATAGGCACTATGATAAGAGCTTCACATGCATTACATGTTTGTAAAGTGGAGATAATAATAGAATCTCCTTCATAGTCCCCTATGGATTAAAATGGCTGAGCCATATAAAATAGTTAGTGCAGGGTTCAATAAATGTCAGCTATTACCTATTTTGTTATTGTTGCTATTGTTTTATTATTATTATTATTATTATTTCAGTACTTAATCCTACAGTATTTAGTATCCAAAATTTCTAGATTAGAAAAATTGAAAAATATACAGGTTAGAACTTTGCAAAATCTCTAGTTGTTGGAGACATTATTTGAATTCTGGATAGTCTATATTCAGAGCCCATGCCTTGGCAACCATGGTATGATTTTGTTAAGACCCGATGAGCAGTAGCTTATCATTTTGTCACAGAGGATTGCTCTCACATTAAATTAAAATTATATTAAGAAAAATAACTCACAAATATAATTACTAATAAAATAATGCATATACAAACCAGCAAAATAATACAAAAATAATATACCACATATACACTAACAAAATTTGACTCAAAAATTTTAAATGTTTGAACAGCTTCCTGTCAGCCAAGTGGCAGCATAGGGTGCTCCAGGGTGCCATTCCTCCACAGATTCTTTCAGTAAGTAGCAGAGCCATCTTCCTCAAAACCCCAGAAAATAAAGGGTTACAGTAACAGGGTGGATGCCAAATGAAAAATTTAAAAAAACAACAACACAGCTTTAAAAATGGTAGGAGAAGCTCATGATGCCCTTGCTGGTCTCTCCCCCAATCCCTCCCCGGGGTGTGGAGCTAGCCTGCACTCCCATTGTGGGTCCCTAGCCCTGTTACAGAGGGAACGGAGTAATCCCTATGTGCATACTGGGATACTTGCATGTCAGTGCCGCTTTATCAGGTGCAGCCTGAAACACTGAACCAGGAAACTTGTCTCAGGTTTGCAGTCTCAGAATGCAGAAACAGCTTTTGGACAAAGCAGTGGAAGAAACAATTAAATCAAAGTGGCCTGGTACAAAGGATTACCTGTTCTAAGTCATAAAATAGAGTACCCAGGAGGGAGAGAAAGTCTATTTCATAGTGAAGGGAGGGAGCATTCAAATTCCTGTAGTTGGGGGAATTCCTAAAACCATGTGCAAGCATAAGCCCAAGACAAAACACAGGCTCAGAAAAGATAGAGAGGACCCTGTACTTCACAATGGCCTCAGTCTGATTTCCTTGATGAGGGCAATTAGTAGGATTTGCTTGTTTTTTGTTTGTTTGTTTGTTTGCTCCTAGCAGTCCAGATAATATCTGTTATATCAATAGCTGGATACAAAATTACAAAACAGAGAACTCAGGGAATAAATCCCATAATTAACACTTTAAAATATTAAAAATATACAGTGTGCACCATAAGATTATGATACAAAGAAATAGGAAATGATGGCCCGTAGAAAAAACAATATAAAAATCCAGAAACCATTAATGAAAAACAGATTTTGGACATACCAGAGGAAGACCAAAAAAAAAAAAAAAAAACCATTGATATGCTCAAAGAGATTTTTTTTAATGTAGAAAGAACTAAAGGATATCAGGAAAACAATTAATGAACAACATGAGAATCTCAGTAAAAAGAAATTTCCAGGAGGAAACAAACAGAAATATTGGGACTGAAGACTACAACAATGGAATTGAAAAATTCCCTAGAGCAACAGATTATAGCTGGCAGAAGAGTTACTGTATTTGAAGACAAGACCATTAAAATGATTCAGGCTGAGGAGAAGAAATAAAAAAGAATTTAAAAAGTGAACAGAGCTAAGAGACCTGTGGTATACCATCAAGTGTACCAATATAACCATTATTTTAATCCCAGAAGGAGAAGAAAGAGAGAAAGAGGTTCACAGTAGTCTAACTTTCAAATGCCAAAGACAAGGAGAGAGTTTTGAAAGCTGCTTACAAGGGATTCCCAATAAATTTAAATGCTGATATACCATCAGAAAGCATGGAAGCAAGAAGGTATTGGAATGAAACATTTAAAGTGCTAAAATAAAACAATTGCTTATCAAGAGTTTTATATCCAGTGAGAATGTCTTTGAAAAATGAGGGAAAGATTAACATTCCCAGATAAACAAAAGCTGAGGAAGTTTGTCACCATTGGACATGCTCTACAAGCAATGCTAAAAGGAGTCCTTCAGACTGAAAGGAAAGGACACTAAACAGTGGATAGAAGTGGCATAAAGCAATAGAGACCTCCAGTAAAAGCAGCCATATGGGTAATTATAAATGCCAGGACTATTGTATTAAATTGTATTGATATTACCTTCATTTTTTACTTTTCACACATTTTAAAATACAAAAGCATAAGAAGTTATGATAAATGTTTGGTTTTATAAAATAATGTATAAAGATAAAATTTATAACAAGTCCAACAAAAAGGTGGGAGAGATGGAGAGGTATAAGAATAGTGTATGGGTATGCTATTAAAGTTAAGGTAGTATCAAATCAAATGGGATTGTTATAGATTTAAAATGTTAAATTTAAGCCTGATTGTAACTACAAAGAAAATATATGAAAAATATATACAGAAAGAAATAAGAGGGAATCAAAATGGTACAATTTAAAAAATCAAATAAATATGAGACTAACGTTAACAGAAGCATTGAAAGACAAAAAAGGTATAAGATTTACAAAGATGAAATATCAAAATGGCAGAAGAAAGTCCAGCATTATCAGTAGTTACAGTAAATATAAAAGGACTAAACTTTCCAGTCAAAAAGAAATGATTGGCAGAATGGAAAAAAGCATAATCCTACTATATGCTGTTTAACAAGAGACTCACCTTAATTCAAAGACACAACTAGGTTAAAAGTGGAAGGGTGAAAAACATATACCATACATATAGTAGCCAAAAAGAACCATGGAAGATATTCTACTGTCAGGTAAAATAGACTTTAAATCAAATAGTATTACAAGAGGTACAAAAAAAGCCACCATACACTGATAAAAGGGTGAATTCAATAAGACAACATAATAACTATGAATGTGTATGCACCTAATGGCAGCGCTCCAGAATAAATGAAGCAAATATTGGCAGACTTAGAGTGAGAAGATAGATGGTCAACATTAATAAGTGGAGATTTCAATATACCATGCTCAATAATGAATTGAACATCTAGACAGAAGATTAATATGGAAATAGAAGACTTTGGCAATATATGAATCAAGTATACCTAATAGGCATATATAGAACACTTCACCTTTCAACAGCAGAGTACACATTCTTCTTGAGTTCACATAGCTCATTCTCCAGGAGAGACCATATGTTAGGCGACAAAACAAGTCCCATTACATTTATAACATATTGAGATCATGCAATATATCTTCTCCAAACACAAGAGAATGAATCTAGAAATCAATAACAGAGGGAGAACAGGAAGCTCATGAATATGTGGAAATTAAACAAAACACTATTAAACTTTGGGACAAAGGAGATTGGAAATGTCTTGAGGTGAGTGAAATGAAAACACAGAATACCAAAACTTATTGGATGCAGCACAGGCAATGCTAGAAGGAAATTTATAGCTCTAAATGCGTACATTAAAAAAGAAGAAGGATCACAAATCAGAGACCTAACCTTATGTTTTGGTCAGCCACAGGCGTGCCTTTTGAACACCAAAATTGGTCGGTCTTTATAAAGGGTATTTATTTGGGGTAGTAGCTTACAGTTACCAGGCCACAAAGCATAAGTTTCTTCTCCTACCAAAGTCCATGTGTTGGAGCAAGATGGCTGCCGACGTCTCCAGGGTTCAGGCTTCCAGGTTCCTCTGTTCCTGGGGCTGCATTTCTCTCCGGGCTTAGCTTCTGCTTCTTCCACAAGTTCAGCTGTAGACCATGAAGTTCTCTATGCGTCGCGTCTCTCCACAAGGCAGCTGTAGACTATCGGGTGAATGGCTCACTCCAACATCAGAACTGCTTCTCCAATCCGCTTCTCTGAATCTCTGCAACTCAAATCTGCTGCCT
>PVKH010016431.1:0-15741 GCA_004027955.1 Chaetophractus vellerosus
AAACAAAATGTGCTATATACATACAATGGAATACTATGCTGCAGTAAGAAGAAATGAAATTGGGACACATGATAACATGGATGAATCTTGAAGACATTATGCCAAGTGAGGTAAGCCAGACACAAAAGGACAAATATTAAATGGTTTCTTTAATAGGAACTAAATATGAAGAATAAATGCATGGGGTTAAATCCTAGACTATAGGTTTTTAGGAAATAAGAGGAGGGCTGAGAAGAACTACTGATGCTTAATGTATGTAGAAGTTTTAATTAACTTTCCTGCAAAAGTGTGGAAATGTATAGAGTTGATGGTAACACATTTTAGTGAGTAGCAATTGGTTTATAAATGAGATAGTGGCTCTAAAGTGTAGTCTAGGGGTGTAAATGTCAATTGAAAGAAAGTTAGAGGTTAATATAGGGACTGAATAGCACAGTAAACTCAGAGGTAGATGAGAATTGTGGTTGATAGTACAAATGCAAGAGTGTCCTTCTGTGAGCTAGAGCGGATGTACGTCACTATTTCAGCATCGTGGGAATGTGGAGAAGCATGGGGAAAAATACAATTGGTATGAACTATGGACTGTGGTTAACAGCAATACTGTGAAAGTCATGCATCTGTGCCAAAGATGTATTGTGTTGATAATGGGAGAGTATAGAAAAAGTGTGCCAAATGTATTACTATGGACCATGGCTGGTGGTAGTAGTTTGATGAAATTATCTCATAATCTGTAACAAATGTTCCACAATGGTGTGGTGTGTTGATGAAGGGGTATTGCATAGGAATTCTACACATATGCATGATCATTTTGCAAGTACACAACTTCTGTAATAAAAATACATTTAAAAGTAATAACAGGGTGGGTTGGGGAAAATATTTTGATGATAATCTTTCATAATTTGTAACAAGTGTCTCACAACAATGTAAAGTGTTGGTGGTGGGTTGATGTATGGGACTCCTGTATGATGATATGCACGTTTGTTTTATAAGTTCACAACTTTTACAATACACTTGCTGTTTATGCATGTTCATGTATGAATGATATACTCCAATAAAATTTTAAAATAACCTATAGTATTTAAGAGCTAGAAAAGTATGCAAATACTTGTTGTATGTAGCAGATTGTGATATATCTTATATGACCACTTGAAAGAAGAGTGCAGTTGGAGTCCAAGGGTCCCAGCTTGGTTGGTGAGAGAATCTTAGTTACCACTGTATCCCAGTGCTATGCGCTCTATCTCATGCATAGATAGATGCTCTGGAAACATTGGGAGAATGACCTGGATCATGTCATTGGAAAGCTGGGTCATGTCACTTGTCTTGGTCATTGTTTCCAAATACACTAATTAGAGGAACTGAGTGTTTCTATGTGGTAGATTGAACAGTGTACTTCCGTTTGTATAAGTTCTTAGACTTGGCCCACGTTCTGGTAGGCGTGGCCCCATTGTAAATAAGGTCTCTTCAAGATGTTACTTCAGTTAAGATGTGGCTTCACTGAATCGGGTTGGGCTTTATAGGCAGGGAGAAGGTCAAATGTAGAGAAAATCCAGGAGAGGCCACTGTGTACACTGCCATGTGACAGAAAAGCCAAGGGCCAAGAATTGCTGGGAGCCAGCCCCAGGAAACCAGTCTTCTAGGAGAAAGCATCACCTTGCTGATGTCTTGATTTTGAACTTCTCCTAGCCTCAAAACTGTCAGCCACAAAATGCCATCTTTAAGCTAAAAACAAAAAAAAAACTGCCATGTTACCCAATGACCAAATTACCTTCACTTCTTGATGGCACTTAATCCAAAACTGGCACCTACTTCCTGATTCCTGCCTTAAAATCACCCAAAACAAGCACAAATTCTGTAAGTTACCACTCCCAGCTCTCTCACGCCGAGATTCCCCATAGTTCCTCTGGTACAAGTCCTCATGGCAATACGGTAAATAAACCTAATTCTGCATCCCTATAGCTATATTTCTGACTTGTAGAGTTCAACATTGGAAATATGGCAAAAATGGACTATCTAAAATGCCCAAGTAAAGGTGTGGTTTAGAGTGTGGACTGAAGTGCTATGCTTTGATGCCAAGCTTCTGATTAATAGTGAAGGTGGGATGGTAGAATGGGCTTTACTGGTATCAATTTAAATTTTCTATGCAGTAAGAGGGATCAAAAGGGTAAATTCTCTCAATTTTTCTAATAACAAAGTGTTCAGTTTTCTATAATGGAAATATATTCTCACTTTTGCTACTAATTTGTTTATTGGTTGTTTTGTTTTTGAATCAAGAGAAAAAGACATGAAATCATTAGAGCAATAAAAATAATAAAGACCAAAACTGATTCATCCTTTTAAATCTCACCCTTCCCTGAATGCCACATCCTATTAATTTATTTTTATTTTAATCATTTCAACCAACTCAAGTCAGCAAATGCATATCAAATGACTCCTTGTATCCTGTGCTGTACTAGGCACTGAAGGGGATTCCATGGTGACCAAATATCACTTCATGGCTTCAAAGAGATTACAGGTTAATGAAAGGTAACAGAGGAACCAAAATAGGTGTGGATAATTTTTTTACATTTATTCAGTGAAATTTTAAACCCCAAGCTACTCAGGATTTTACATAACATGCAAGAATTGGTACTTGGCAAAATAATTATATAATTGTAGCTTTTATATTTTTCTCTTAAATGCTATTTTCATAAAATGAATAACACAATTATACATAATGAAAGAAGATAATTATTAAAGATTTTCAGGTGTTTTATATTTTAAATGCCAAGAGCCTGGATTGTTTCTAAAGAGAATATAAAGAGAATATCAGTGTTTTGACCATTATGCACAATGCCAGAGCATAATTATGGAAGATTGTAGGGTATTTTGTTGTCACATTCACCTCAAGACACTTTTTTAAAAATTCCATTACAACATCTGTTGAAAAGGAGTTGGTATTTTTATTTCTTTAGAGGGAAATGCAAAAATCTAAAAATCAATTAGTCCTTTCAACATGTGAGCTAGTGTACTAGGAAACTGAATTTTAACTCATCTACGACAGTCTCTGACAATCTAGGAAATGCATTCCTGAGGGTGGGATTTGCTCTGGGTCATTTGTGGAAAGAGGCAGAATGCAAAGATGGAGAATTCTAAGATGGGTCATCTTCCCATGTTAATTTCTATGAAATGAAATGAGTAAATGATGTAAATAAATGCATATTGTTCATGGTATAGAAATATATTTAAAATTTTCTCCTTAGCAGGTTCTTCAGAAAGCACACATTTACAAGTCAAAGCAATTACTTGTGAGATACTGTTCTTTTAATCATCTTTTAATAGAATTGGCATTATCATCTAATGTAACTAGGCATAACCACTTACAAATATTTGTCAAATGTTTAGTAGGAGACCTGGACCATTACAAACATATTTTCCACACACAAAAAAAAGTAATTTTCATTTCCTTCCCAAATGACAGTGCCGTTATTAGACTCTGTCTCTAAAATGCCTACAAGCAAATTTAATTAGTTAGTTAAATGAAACTGTCAGAAATTTAAGAAGCATTTTTGTAGTAAATTATAGCCTTAGGTATTTCTTAATTTGCTTTGTGTAACTTCAACTGGAAATATGTTTATAGTATTCTATTTGTTCAGCATGGATGAAGGTCACTTCACATTTACTTTCATCTTCAAATCACCTGGCCATTTCACAGCTGTTTGAATTTTAATAAGAAGGACCCTGTTTGTAGGATACAGAGAAAGAAAAAAGAAAAAATAATAACATTTGGCATTTATGAGGTTTATAATAATTCTGGTCCTGGAAACTACAGAACGAGGCTGATGTTTTTGTTTCAAGTCATAAGTTATGGAAATTAATTCTACAGACAAAATTAATAGGTGTAAAATTATGGTAATTATAGTCACGGTAACCAGATATCTTTATGCACTAAAAGCTAGGTCCTGTGCTGTGGGTCAGGAATGGTATCACAAAATCATAGCCTTTGATTAAATAAACCCTTTTATGTAGTTTAAGTATAATAGTAAAATAATTCAGAATATCCCTCTATTAAAGAATGGTAAGCTTCCTCCACCCGAAGGAAAGCCAGAAAGAAAGAAAGAAAGAAAGAAGAAAGCTAAAAGGACTCCAGTAGGCAGCCATGCATACAATTATAATGACCTATTCACCTACGTGGTGTTCACCATTGCTTTTTTGTGTTTTTGTTTGTTTGTATGTTTGTTTATAAATGTCAGGAGTCTGAAAGTCTTCCACCATTTCTTTTTGAAGTTTTATTTTAAGATGAACAAATGTAGAATTCACTTGAATATTTTCGTTAGGTACTCCTTCTTTGACATCAGATTTCTTTGTGTCTTTCATCAACCTCTTTAAACAAATTCCCTAATTAAATAATTTGAAATTGAAGAAGAAATTGTGAGAAAACACTATATATGAAAGTAAAGCAATGGAAATTAATTATTCCCAAAGAAAAAACAATAGTTGGTAGGGAGATGAGAGATAAAAAACACCTGAATTTCAATAGTAATAACATACATCTTTGGGCAATAGATTTGCAACAAGAGCTAGATGGCCAAGTAAAATTTAAAAAATGTATTTAATGGTCTTTTCACCATTTTTTAATTTAAAGTAAGCTAGTTAAAACTGCATGCTTCCAGTAGAACAGTGAGCTCCTTGATTTTTTTTTCTGAGAAGTTTATGAAGTTTATTTGTATTTCTCGGATTCAGCAAAACAATCCACATGGTAAAATGTGTAGTGTTTCATATTTTGTGAGTGACATCTCAGCCTAGTATTCTCAACCTAGTATAAAGGCTTATGTTAAAGTATCACTTCCACTCATTCTTCTTTTACCCACAAATTAACCCTGACCACTAAGTCTTATTATCAGGAAATTTATAGTTTAGAAAGGAAGAAAGAAAAGAACTCTGGATTTGGACTTTTATGACCTGGGTTCAAGGACTGACTCCCCTATTTCCTATTTGTGATACCAATCCTATATCTAACTTTTGATGTTTAGTTGTCTGATTTATGAGGTATATGTGCTAACCCTAACCACACAGGCTGTTATATAGCTGCTTTGTAGAATTTTCAACCCTTTTAAGAAATATACTGAAACTGATTTTTGTGTTTACAAATTTGGGAGATTATGTGTTATGATTGTCTAACAGGTCATGGGGTAAGCCTGGGGGAAATAATTACCCTTAAAGAGTTTTATTATAACCAGTGCTAATCTTAGGGACACCAGATAAGAAGTCTGAAATTTGAAAATTAAGATAAAGATGGTTGGACCTTATTGTCTATTTTCTGAGCATGCAGGGATCCAGGTGCGCTTGAATGCAATGTAGATTTTATGGAGAGCAGATGGTTTCTATCACATGAAAAGACTCCATAAACTAGGCTAAGAAACATCTTAGTAGAAATGACATAATTTGATCATGTTGATGGCAACATTAATAATTACTGTAATAGCTAATCTTTATTCAACACTTACTACTTGCATGGTGCTATTGTAAGTACATGGCATGTGTTAAGAAATTAAATCTTCACAATACTATTTTGTGGGCACTATTGTTACCTCAAAACATATGGGGAAACTGAGGCACAGAGAAGTTATGGAATTGTTAGTCTCCTACCTAATAACACAGACATTCTTAATTGAGAGTTTTTTCTTATTCCCCATTCTGCCTCATTTTATAAGACATATAATCTAGTCATATACTCCTCTATATAGCAGATTTCCTCTATTCTTTACGATTTGTTTATTTATTCCTCCCTCCCCCTTGTCGCCTGCTCTCCATGTCCATTCGCTGTGCGTTCTTCTGTGTCTGTTTGTCTCCTCTTTAGGGGGCACTGGGAACCGATCCTGGAATATTCTGGAGTGGGAGAGTGGCGCTCAACCTCTTGCTCCACATCAACAACCTGGACTGTTGTCTCTCCTTTGTGTCTCTTTTTGTTGTGTCATCTTGCTGTGCCAGCTGTCCGTGTGGGCCAGCACTCCACGTGGGCCAGCACTCCAAGGGGGCCAGCATGCCTTCACCAGGAGAGTCTGGGAATCAAACCGTGGACCTCCTATATGGTAGACGGGAATCCAATTGCATGAGCCACATCCGTGAGATTTACTTCTTTTTTATTTGTTTGCTTTGTTTTTGATTCCTGAAGATTTGTAAAGTCTTGTTTCAATGTCTCTGCCCTTTCTTAACTGTGCAATGGGGAATCAAAGGAACAATCCTGCATTCAGTTTTGGGATGGTGCAATAAAGCAGAAAGAGCATCCTCCAAAACTAGTCTGATGTTAGACAGATTTAAATTGTAAGAAGTCATCAAAGTGAAACACAGTCACAATTAACACATTATTAATATGTTAGAAGATAGGACATGTGGTAATTGTGCTTCAGAAATTGTCTCTCAGAGGAAATGAACAGGAGCTTCAAGTCTAAATATTCACCCAAATATGAATATTTGTTCTCATTGCTGAATTTGAAAGATCAGGAATTAATTTGATTAAGTTTATTAGTGGTGCACATATTACATTCTGTTAGGGTGATATTATCTGTATTTTGTTAAATTGAGACTACTCATATTCATAGATTACATTAGTCTGGAGTCCATAATTGTCAAACAAAATATTCTTGGCTTCAAAAAAATTCTTTCTATTATTAGATAAGATGTGTAGTGTCTTTGAAAGAAGATATTTATTTTAAGTCTTAAAGACCTTTGCACAGTGCCTGGCTTATAGTAAGTGCCTAAGGAATGTTGGCTTTTACTGCTATTATCAACAAGAACACAACAAATAGTAGATACCCGCTATGCTCCAGGAAATGCACTGCATGAGACTATTACAAAGAACAGTAGAGACTTGTTCTCATGTAGCTTATTGTCTAGAGCTGTGTTACCCAATTTATAGCCATTAACCACAAGGGGCTATTTCAATTTAAATTAATTAAAATTAAATAAAGTTGAAAATTTAGTTTCACAATTTGACTAGTCATATTTCAAGTATTCAATAGCCACATGTGACCAGTGATTATGGTATAGAATAGCACAGATTAGAGAAGATTTCTATCATCATAGAAAGTTGTTTTGGACAGGGTTGCTCTAGAGGTTTTATCCCTTTCATTTCCCTGGATGCAACACTCTAAAATAAAAATCCATAAGCATATCAGATTTGAAGTATCACCCCCACATTATAAAGTTTTTAAAGGAATATTTGTGCTAAGATGATTACTCTAGTAGAGAAAACATCCTATGGGGTCCATTCCCTACAGGATTGGCTTGATTCAAAGTGGGAATTCTTGTCCACTAGATGATGTTACATTGGATAGCAAAAATAGAAATATTTTTCTTTATACAATCATCTTTGTTGAAATAAAATACACTACAACCCAATATATAATGGAATTGAGATGTTTGAAAAACAGAGTTTCAGTCGAGCTTTTATTCATAAATCTTTCATCTGGTCTGACTGCTCAGGACCAACTATGAGCCAGGTGCTGGGAGGCAGAGTTATAAAGACGGATATAACACCACCTTGGCTTTCCTTTGCAGGCATACTTGCCACCATTTTTAGCCAAGATATGGGCTCATAATCCAGACCTTGCCAATTTGTGTATTTTCACCCTGACACAGTGACACATAGAGATGGGTGGGATAGATAAGCCAAGAATGGAAGTCACTTTTTGGAATTATTTTGGAACAATCAGAAAATAGAAGGTAGAAGTCAGGATGATGTGGGATTAGAGCTGCCAGAATCCACCACAGAGGCTGCCTGAGAATAAAAGAATGAAATGACAAACAGGCTTGTATCTCTATTAAGTAGTGTCCCAAATGAATATTACTCTGTGTTTTTTAGTTACATGAGCCTAGATATATGCTTTTAAAATCTTAAACAAATTTTTGTTTCATTTCTATCACTTGAAATCAAAACATCTTGATTAAAAAAATAATAATCTGAAATTTAAACCTAGATATGACCTTAGGGGTTGCCTAAATTTGCTTCTTATATTTTTCCATTAAAGAACACCCATTGAACAAAAAGATAAATGCACATCCTGTGGGGTCTTGGAAGTTTTTGTTATAACAAACAACCATAAGCATAAAATTTCTTTGCCATCTTATGAATTACTTTAATATAGCAAGCATATTTTGCATTTTATTCCATAATGTGACTGTTTGCTATATTTGTTCCTTTGATAATAGGAATGATTTCTTAAGGACTTAATAAAATAGAAATGGAAATAATTTTATAAAGGAATAAGAGGTTTAAGTTAGCTAATTTCCCCAATAATCTATTACCTGAAGTAAAGTGTGATTTTGAATGTTTTAAATGTTTTGGTATTTCTGCAACGACTTTGTTACAATGCATTTTTCTTGTCTAACTCATTGCATTGACATCCTGCTCCTGTTTCTTCCCCATCCATGTTAGAGAAATCAGTCCATTTTGGCATAGGTTGTTCAATTAACATAGGAATTTAAAGACCAACATTTTAGTGTTGGTCATAGTATAAGTCATAGAATCTTAAAGAAGCATATCTGCAGACAAAACAGCATTAGTTACTTCTCTAAATGCAATTTTTGTTTTCTGAGTTGGTAGGTAAGGTGGGGTACCAGGAAGATAACACAATAATCTTAGCTTTAAAATCTTAGTGCAAATTTTTTTTGTTGTTTCTTTCTCTTGTTTGTATAAAAATTGCTTGATTCACCTGATGTGATAAAACCTTGTATCCCATAAAATCTCTTTATTCATCTAGCAGGAAACTCAAAGTGTCATAATTGCTATAAGAAGGAAAAAAGATACAAGTTGCCATAATAATATTCAAAATTTTAGCCATTAATAAGACTGGTATTCAGAAAATATGAGCTGTGGGAGCCGGCTGTAGCCCAGTGGATAGGGTGCCGGTTCACCACATGGGAGGCCCCGGGTTCAGTTCCCAGACCACCTTGAGAGGGCAAGCCATCTTGGGGCAGAGCCGCCATGGGCAGGGCAAAAAGCCGCCACAGGCAGGGCAAAGCTGCCACGAGCAGGGCAAGTCACCCACAAACAGAGCAGAGCCGCCCACAAGCAGAGCAGAGCTGCCTGCGAGTGGGGCAAGCCACCTGTGAGGTGAGCTGACTCGGCGCGTCACCACAACAGGGGGAGACAAAAAGCAGACACAGAAGAATGCAAAAATGAACACAGCAAGAACAAGCAGAAAGAGGGGGGGGATATGTAACAAAAAAAAATATGAGTTGTGATTATTCTGTACCTTTGTATAACCTCCATCTCACCCCCACTCTTTAACTCTATGTTCTCTTATGTAAATTTAAAAATCAAGGTGAAATGATTTAAAAGGAAATCAGGAGACAACTAGCAAGATGGTGGCAGAGAAAAGAGCTCTGAGAATCAGCTCCTGCTATGGGGAAGTTGGTGATCACCCACAACTAACTAGAGCACTTATTTGGGGGCTGCAGGAGACCAGAAATGCATCCTGCAACATCCTTGAAAGAATGGAAGGAGAAGACTGCCCATCTGCAGAGAAGATTCATAAGTAGAGCACTCCAATCCATGGAGGACTGTGCCCATCCTCCACTGGAGGCACAAGTCCCCTGAGGAGCTGTTCTGTGGCTGGAATTGAAAGCTCCACTTCCCAAAATGGGGGATGAAGAGAATGTTGGGCACCACCTTCAGCTACCGATTAGTAAATTCAATGGGCTAAAGTATAATCCTAAGAACAGCTAAAGTTTGAACCTGTCCAATTATGAAAGTGGTCAGCAGCTGCTATCTAACTCTGTGCCTGACATGAGGGGAAGTGGGGCTGACTGAAAATCACAGTGCTGGTAGGGACTGGCTTTTTTCCATCTATATCAGATTGCCACTCTAGCATAAGCCCCAGGACCATCTTGGGCAGGGAGGAAGCTGGGGGGAGCTGTGCCAGCCTCTCAAGGAAATTACAGGCCACATTGCAAGGCCGGTGATCATCCTACTTTGGCAGTGCAAGCCTCCCCAGGAGCTATTCTGTGGCAGAAATTGGAAGTTCCATTTCCCAAAAACAGGGGAGGAAAAGATGGTTGGCCACTGATTTCAGGTACTGAGTTGTCAATTTGGCTGGCTAAAATATTGCCAAGACCAGCTCAGCTGAACAGGACCTAAAATAAGGGGGGCATGAGGCTAAAAGAAAGTTAAAGAAACAAAAAATACAAAGAGACAAAAATAGCAGGGGTCAGGTGGACCACGAGGAGCATGTTGCAAATTCAGGGACCTGAACATAATTCAGCTTTATTTTTATATGCATGATACAGATAATGGTTCAGCAGTTTTGTGCATGAAGTTCCTGCCTGAGCACAGTTCGGGCCCTTGAACCCATTAGATAACAGACAAGGGAATACAAAAGACTTTTACAGAAACTCTAACCTATACAGAGTTCTGAGTATTCTCCGGCTTGTCCTAGTTTGCTATTTTAACAGCTATGCCAGCTCACTTGCTGATCTGTGACCTTGTGGACTGTTGTTAACAGTTCCAGGGGTCCTACTTTATAGCAGCTCCCAACATGTTTTTGTTCTATGCAGCATGACTGTGCCTGTCTTAGGTTGATCTCCTCTGAGATTCTTACCCGTCATTGACTACCAGCCTGTGATACTTCATGCGTAGCGGGGACTCAAAGGTCATGGAGCGTAGCCTTTTGTGTTAAGTGTAATTGAGTACTTTGAGTCTGAGCTCTGTTATTTGGTTCTGTAAGTGAGCCCTGCAGAGGGGCAAAAGACACCACAAGACACCAAACAAGAATTCTCCTGTCAGAAGATAATAAACACTGTGCTGCTGGAGAGACCAAGGTGCTAGATTATGAAAGGTAGCTATAAGGCTGTGAGTGATAGCTTCAGGATCTATAGTTGCTAAATGTGCTGTCTGTAGGGCGAGAATTTCATTATGTAAGTCTTTTAAATTTATACTTATATTTCCATGTGTCTAGATACCTTGTAAATGCAAGTGAGCATTTTTCCAATTGCACTTGGTATCATTAAGTTGCACAGGAGTTACACAAACAAAACAAACTGAGGATGGTATTGCAATTTCATACAATATTGTACAGCATTCAATTCTTCTCCTATACTCAATACCGTTTCTTCTAATGCATTTAATTTTCTTTCTATTTTCCTATCAATCTGTTCCTGATCTTGAAGGGGCAAAGATGTATTTTTAGCCAATTCATTTACAAAATGTGCAGTTTGAATACTTTGAGCTAAGGATAGGCCAGCAGTGATTGATGAAGCAACAATTCCTATTAAAGCTACAATGCATGCACAATTAGACCCAAAGCTCTTGGGTGACGTGGAGCCAACTGTTGTTGAATAATTTGCAGGACCCATTCACCTGTATCACTATACCAATGACTTTGAAGTTGAGTAGGTAGCATAACAAAAGCAAGTTGCTTAAAAATAAGTCAATCTTCATCTAAATTAGCTTGGGTTATACAATTTGCTAGATTACACCCATAACAATATACATGAAAATAACCTTCAACCTTTGTAATATTGACCTTTCCTGACACTACCACATATGGGGAGGGAACACAGGCTAGTAGGCTGCACTGGCAGGTGTGCAAAGTCCAAACGCTGGGCGTCGTAAAGTTCACAAAGTGCTTGGCAGCGACCAAATGCCACAAGTCCTTTTGCAGAATGCATTCAGGATTCATAAAAATGTTTACACAAAGCCACCGGCCGAAAAGGCATGGAAGTGGGGGTGCCTGGGATCCACACAATGAGTCCAAGTGTATAGATGAAAGTCCAAAAAGCCTGTAATATTTTCACGATTTGCAGGTAAGTATGCACACTGGTGCCAGGACAGAAACCTGGCAAACATAATATTAGTCGTATTAAGGCACAGTGGCAACAGGGGCCTCCTCAGCGGGATGACCTGACTTTCATTAGTGAATCTCCATTTGATGATGGTGTTGATAAACTTAAATATGCATGCCCCAGGGGCTGGTGATGTTACCGAAAACGCCCCCGCCATAGGATGTTTGTTCCTTCCTGGTGGTGAGGAGGCAGCCTTGGCTTTTGTGAGGAGAGAAACAAATGGGAAGTTCAGCAGTCAGTCCTATAAAATTATATAGCCCAATGTCCTGAGGAATAATATGCACATCAGAGGAGTCGCCCATCGTGGCGGTATCATTGGTGAATACCGGAACAAAGGCGTCAGTCCATGCAACGGGATGGAGTATTGGCAGTGCAGGGAAATAAGTCCAGTGTTCCACTGTCCATGTCCCCAGCAGCAACAGTCTCCCCAGGCTCAGGAGGAGCCACTTCTTTATCTGCAGGGGCGAGAGAAGAAAAGGGCTCCAATGTGACTCTTACCATTGGGTCTGGTATCCATAGTGGTCACTCTGCATCCTCGGAAAACATGCTACAGTGCCTGCAGCCCTACAGCAGAACAGGGTCTGGCCTGTGCCAAGCTTTTGTTAGCAAGTCTTTCCATAATACTTTCCCCAGACTGTGTCTGGACTGCTTGCCCACGCTGTGATGATGTTCTGCAGCAGTGGAACCTTCAGGAGCACAGTCCAAAAGCTTACAAACAAGAAGTGCTGCAGAGATAGGGCATTGTGGGGTACATAATTCCTCCCATTCTCCCCCTTCTTGTTTTTGCAATAAGGTTTTTAGGGTGCCATTGGCCCGTTCAACTATGGCTTGCCCTTGTGGGTTATAAGGGACACTTGTGGAATGGGAGATACCCCAGGCCTTGGAGGAAGGCAGTGAAATGGGTACTAGAGTAACCAGGGGCATTATCTTTTTGGGCTGTTCCACTGTGGCAAAAGCAGCAAGAAAGTGAGAGAGAACATGGTGAGAGCTTTCCCCGTTGAGACAGGAGGCCCACAGCATGCCTGAAAAGGTATCAATACTTACATGGATCCAGCGAAGGCGCACAAACGGCTCATAATGAGTGACATCCATCTGCCAAAGGTGGTTAGGGACAAGGGCTCGAGGATTGATACCCAAAGAGGGAACAGTAGTGAAAGGGGCACAGGCAGAACAATTTTTGACTAATTGCCCCGCCTGTTCTCGCGTGAGATGGAACAGGTGCTATAACCCCGCTGCATTAGGATGAAACTCAGTGTGAAAAGCAGCAGCATCTGTCACTACAGAAGCCACTAAGGCATCAGCCTGTGCATTACCAAAACTAAGAGTTCCAGGAAGACCTGTGTGGGAACCTAAATGTCCAAAGAAATAGGGAGCAGTACGCTGGTGAATGAGCTGTTGCGACTGAAGAAAGAGATGAAAAAGTTTCTAAGAACCAGTTGTTTTATCGGACAGTTTCTAATAAGGAAGCTGTTCCTACAACGTTTTGGCTGTCAGAATAGATGTTAACAGGTTGAGTAGAAACCATTTGTAAAGTCATGATGATGGCAAAGAGTTCAACAAGCTGGACAGAAGCATAAGCTGTTTGTTTTATTTTGGAAAAGGTGGGTGTGTACAAACCAGCATGACCTGTGGCAGATAGGTAAGAGCATTCTGTATAGGGGTACGTTGTGTGTTGACAGGGAATATTACGGTTGTCTTTTGTAAAAGCTGTAGTACTTTGTTAGCAGGATAGTGGTTATCCACTACTCTTGGAAAATTTACAAATGCTATTTTCCAGTCTGTGGTAAACATCCACAGCTGCTGTTGTTGCTATAGATAACATACTTACAGTTGCTGTAATAATGGCTAGCATGGAGACCAACAAATTAGGAGCTGTGACCGGTGCATCACTTTCTTTACCTGGCCCATTTTTGGTCAGAGTTCCGGATGGTTGTAAGATAAATGTTAATATGCATATTTAATTTAATAAGTCTATACTATCAATTAAAGTGACAAACAAAAATAACATTTAATTAAAAGATTAAATCAATACTAAACAAAGTTACAGAATGACAGATAAATAAAGCAGTTTTATATATAAACTTACTGTATTAGTCAGCCAAAGGGGTGCCTTTGCCAATATACCAATAATTGGTTGGTCTTTATAAAGGGTATTTATTTGGGGTAGAAGCTTACAGTTAACAGGCCAAAAAGCACAAGTTTCTTCCCTCACCAAAGTCCCCGTGTTGGAGCAAGACAGCTGCCGACGTCTGCCAGGGCTCAGGCCTTTTGGGTTCCTCTCCTCCTGGGGCTGCATTTCTCTCCCAGCTTAGTGCTTCCATCACAAGGTCAGCTGTATACTATCATGCGAACGGTTCACTTCTCTTCTCCTGGGGCATCCTCTCCAACATCAGAACTGCTTCTCAAAAATCTGCTTCTCAAATCTGCTCTGTCTGCCTTTTGCCTTTCCTTTTATACTTGAGACCACACACACTGAAGGGCGGGGCTCAACACCCTACTGACATGGCCCAGTTAAAGCCCTAATTATAACTTAATCACGCCAAGATTAACAGATCAGATTACAAGCATGATTCAATTTATATTTTGGAATTCATAATTACATCAAACTGTAACAGTTACTAATATTTAGCTTTCAGCTGGGAAGTGTTGAATTAGCAGCTGGTACTAGAGTTTTGGTTGACTGTGTTTATGATTAATGAATTTGATACTATAGATGCCAACTTGTGAGTTTTCTGCTAATTCCTGAGGAAGAGACCAGCCTCCTCAGGAAGGAACACAACGCTCCTTGGACAGTACATTTTAAGGTTTATTTATCAGTGCCTTGGGAGAGTGGCCAGCTCTTCCAGGGAGGAATACAACACCTTTTGAAATGTACTTTATTTCTTTTAATTTGTTACAAAATATCTTTGATTTGCTTATTATTTTAGTTCCCAATATTTTTCCTGAACTATGAAAAGTGGTAACTAGTAAGGCATTGGTTTGTTGATTAACAAAGTTTTTTGCATGATGTTTTACTTTTAGATTTGAACAATGCTCACCAAACCTTTTCTTAATACATTTGGTTTCAGGACTGTTCAAACTTAAAACCAGAGGTTTATATATTCATTTAGTAAAATACCTTTATGTGTAACATATAAGTTATTAAATTACTTAAGTATGTAATATATTGCATTAACTTTTGATTAGTATTTAAGTACATTATACATAATTCATAACTACAGTAGATTATATAACAACAAATAATAATAAGACTTTTAATTAGCAGATATCCAATGAATAAACTTTTGTTTCCTATGTGTATAAGATTCCTTACCAGTGAGGTTGTATAGCCTATTATACAGAAACATTAAATTTTCAGGAATTTTATACACCTTTTAAGTATTCATATGAACTTTTTACTCATACAACTTTAATTATCATAAGGTTAGAAAATTTCTGTCGTTGGCGCTTTTCGGCGACGACACTACTCACAGGGACCGGGGACCGGCTGCCGGCGTTGTTCGGCGGCAACCCTGCTTGCTGTGGGGTTTTGGCTTGCCGCCCCCAAGGGGCCTCCCAGCCATCTGGAGGCAAAGGGGTCTCCAAGTGGCCCTCCCCAACCAGATAGGAGATGAAGGGGAACAGTGGGAAAGGGAAGAAGGGGGAAAAGAGGGGGGTTATCGGCTCGCTGGCTCAGGGCTCTAAGCTGGCCAGGCTCAGGCACCCTGAGAGCAGCAAATTGACTGGCTCGCTGGGCACAGGCGTCCCAGTGCGCGGTGGCGGGCCGGGTACACAGGAGCCCTATGGACTCAGGCGTCCCTGAGAGCGATGGGCCAGGAATCCGGGATCTGCGCACGACGAGGGGGAGGCAGCAGGGCGACTGGTGAAAAGGCGAGCGATGGACGATGGACGGAGCACACACACCCACTCCGGAGACAGGCTGGG
>PVKH010016432.1:0-15742 GCA_004027955.1 Chaetophractus vellerosus
AAATAGCCATTTTAGGTTAGCTATTTCCCTCCTGCAAATATATACTCACAGCAGGTATTTTAATTCAAATTATCCTTGGAACGATCCATGTTATTCTTTATTATTTTATGGTTTGACACTGAAGTGTTTGATTCAAATCAAGTGATTAAGGCATAAATCAGATATTGGCAGAGAACTAACAATTAAGTGTCTTATTAATAATACCAAAAAATCATAGCCCTATAAAACAATGAAAAGGTTAATCAAATATGCCAATGTCCGAAAATTAAAAAAAAAAAAAAATCCTCAAAGCTACTTCCTTGTTAAAAGCGCATTTGGGGGCTAGCTTCTAGGAGAGAATAGGAAATTAATGCATGGCCCCGCCCTTAAGTGCTTCCAATCTATCAGAGCCTAAAATCCCGCCCTAATTCTGGAAAAGCTTTTTAGTGGTTCCAGGGTTTAGGAATCACGCAGAGCACGCCCAGACAGCTGGGGACTGAAGGATGTAATGGACGAAGGCTAAAGGGAGCAGCGAGAATCTCCGATGAGCGAGACCGACAGGCTGAGCCTACACCGCAGCTTCTTGCTCCCTGTGGCGCCACACGGCCTACCTATTCAGCGAACCCTTTTGAGAGCCTAGGTCCGGAAACTAGCGGGGTTTTTCATCCACTTGCGCAGGAGCGAATAGTGGTTTCGCTACACTGCACGCATGCGTGTTAGCTGTCCCGCCAGCGTGCGAGATGACGTCACGGGAGCGCCTGCCTAAACTCTTCCTGGTTTTCTTTCTAGGGCGCGGGTAAGTGAATTTTCGTTTAGGTATAGAGTTTTTGCCTGGATGCAAGATGGGCTGGGACCTGAAATGGTATTAAAAAAGAGGTTGATTTAGGTTAGACAAAATTGTGATGTAGTTGTTGCAGAGACCTCTTTAATAAGAATCTTTATCGTGCGCCTGCTGTGTTCAGCATCTTGCTTGGCACCTTGAGAGAAGCAGATATTAGTCCAAGTTCCTGTTCTTTAGAAGCTAAAAGTCTCTTTGGAGAAGGGAGGTCCTGCACTCATGAAATTAAATTTTGCCACTAATGGGCCACCCAGTCAAGAGATTTGGGAAATAAGATTTAACTTATAGTGCACAAGTTAACATCAGTTAAATAGTCGTTTCTTTCAATTACTTAAAGGGTGGAGGGAGGACGCAACAGATATATTATATATTGGAATATTAAGCTTCTGGTGCACAATTTGGGCACAGGATATTTCAAATGCCAAAGGGACTAAAAACAAAACCAAAACTTTTCAGTGAACTTTCTTCCTCCCCCATGGTTTGTGCAGTTATCACACATCTTAAAACTGCAATACACAAGCTAAATAGAAAAACGGCAGTTCCAATGTTTAAGAGAACTCACGTGTTGCTCCTTGTAATACAATTATAGAATAAACTACACTTTTCCTCCCAGACACGGTGATAATTAACTTAAAGGAAAGGAAAAGCAAAACTAAGTCACAGAGGCTTAAAGCAAATTATTGCCAAGATTTTGGATAAAATACTGGTCTTTGTGTCTTCAGCTGCAAGCTGTCAACTTCTTAGTGGAATTTGCTTTGGACAGCACTGTGGAGCAGAACTGATATGCCACTTGAATTAATAAAGGAAGTCAATGGGGTGCCTGAAGTTCAGCGGCTAAGTAAATTACACAAAATAGATTTCAGATCCCTACAGCCAGGTTGTGATTATAGCAAGGAATATATCCAGGTAAGAATTTTCTTAACTTAGAATAGAATGCTTTTTCCTTTCTAAAAGGAATGCTGATTTTTAATGCTGAGTTTCTTTATTGGAGCTATATTAGAATAGTATTTCCTGTGTCATAACAGACATTTGAGACTGAATGTTTTGATGATATTCTTAATCATTTTGCATTCATTTAGCTTCATTGATTTTTTCTGATAACATTGGAATAAGTTTGGAAAGTACAAAGATGAATAAATATTGTCCTTTAACTAAAGGTGATTGCATTCTTGTGGGATTTGAACAGATTGCTTAATCTCTAATTCTAATTAATAAATGTGGTATCAGTGCTGTGATATGTGAACATTTAGGGGAGACCTTTTGGTTCTGACAAGTTGAGTCAGGAAGGTTGAGCTGAAACTAAAGGGTAACTGAGACTACTTTCCTTTTGGGTAAAGCAGTCTTTATGTGCATATTGAAGAGTTTAGATATTATTCTGAAAATTATAGGTGGTACCCTTACAAGGTTCTAAGTAAGACAAAGATTTGATTCACCTTGAATTCTAATCTGGGTGAAGAATGTATTGGAAAGGGCAAGATTAAAGGGAGTATATATTTTGTTACGAGGCAGTTGCAGTAATATAGGTGAGCTTTGATGCTGGTCTGAACCAGTGGCAAAGAGAATGATGGTAAGGTAACAGATATAGAAGATAGTAATAAAATTACAATAATCGTAAAAGAGGCTTTATTGAGTTCTTTCAATGTACTGGGGAAGTATTGTAAGGGCTTTACATATATTAACTCATTTATCATCCCAAAGGTCTAGAAGTTAAGCGCTATTATTCCTAATCTGTAGATGAGGACACTGTGTCTTAGAAAGGTTAAGTAATTTGTCTGGGATCATATAGGTAGTAAGTGGTACAGCTAGATAATTCAAATCTAAATAATCTTCAAAACTGACAAGATAAAGAGGGAGGAGGAACAGATCTTGGAGAACAGTTAGATCCGATGGGCAGAGAGGAGTTCAAGAGACTTCCATGCTTCTAATTCCTGGTCAGCTTGGAAAAGATAATTGGAGTTGCACATTGCAGAAAAAAGATTTCAGTACTGGACGTGACATGTTTGAGGGGTCTTTGGATATATCTAAGTGGTAATGTCCAATAGGCAAATGGATATGAGAATCTGGAGCTCTGAGGATTTGGTACTCAGGGAGATTTGAGCCAAAGGATAGAATGAGAAGAGAAGAGTGTTTCAGGAGTCAAAGAAGGTTGTATGAACAAGATGGCTGTGAGAAGAAGGAAGAATCAGGAGGGAGTGGTGTCTTGTCCACTTAAAAAGGTGAATGTTTCAATGAGTAAGTAATATCAGTAGCTCTTCTATAGATTGCCATCTGGTAGGCACTTTCTTACCATCTATAAAGCATATACTATCTCTTAATCCTCATAACAACCCTATAGGTAGGTATTATTATTTCCATTTTATTGCTGGAAAACAGTAACTCATCCAAAGTCAATAGCTAGTAAGTGGTTGAGCTGTGCTTTTGACTCCTATTGTCTTTGCTTCTTACCTAAGCATTATGCTCAATCTAACTAAGGTCTGAAAAGCAACTGTTGTATTTAGCAACCGAAAAGTTACTGGTAACTTGGCAGGACTGGTTTTGTTGGAGCACTAAGAAGCTAATCCATTTTTCAGTGGTTTTAAGGATTGAATGTTAGGTGAGAAAATGGAGGTAGGAAGTGTCTTTCAAGAAATTTTGATACCTGATCTTGGGATTCATAACTTGAAATGGGAGAATGGAAGGCCTTCCAATCCAGCTGATTAAATTTTGCGTTTGGGTAACAATGATAAGCTTTATGCTACCTAAAATCAACTCCATAACCCATTGTTTTTTTCTTATAACCTCTAACTTCACTCAAACGAAACAAAACCAATAAGAAATAAAAAAGACAATTCAGCTTTAATAGTGTATTAACATTTCCTTTCATCTTCTATTCTTCTGTTTCCCTCTCTGTCCCCCCAAGATCACAGGCCACAATCACAAGTTTGCTCCTGTGGTCATTTAGCATTCTGAAAAGAAGTAGGAGCCCTGAAATCAGGCAGCTTGGATTCAGTTACAGGTCTACCAATTATTAGCTGTGTGATAGGGAAAGTGGTTTAATCATTCTGTGACTTAAGTTCTTTATTTGTAAAATGGAAATTTGTAAAATGAAAATAATGTACCATAGCCCCACTGACCAGAGGTAGAATTATTATGTGATTAGTAAAGCTCAAGCTTCAAAGACTCTTCCCTTGCATAGGCCCTTCCAAAGCCCTGGTAAAGGTCTTAGAGATGAGATTATATATTCATGTGTATTTAAAATTTGCAAAGGCAGGACTTTTTAACCTCAGATTGTTAAGACAGCTGTCTTTCTGCTTTGACTTTCCCTATATCATAATCCTCATATCAAGTGATAGTGGAAGTGACTGGCATTTTTGGAACCTAGCTAAGGGGGAATTGACTTATAGAGTACATTTAGGTAGGGTTTATGTGGTTTACAATAACTTCCATGTGTAGTCAGGATATTGCTAGGTCTCCTGGTAGAGGAATGATTTCTAGGAACCCTCCAGATTGCTGGGCACCCTCACACAAAGGTATGAAGCCAGAAGTTGTATGAGGGTATGAATGTGTCCTGTGGCCCCTAGCATGGGAAGTAAGGAGTTAGTGGAAGAAAAACAGGTATTGAAATGTATGAATCCTGAAGCTGGTCCGAGGGGAATTATTAACAAATCTTACAGCTTATGTAGGAAATAAATGTAATAGACATTTTCTCATATTTCAACAATCTGAACATTTTTCATGATATTACCAATAATGAGTGGTGAAATTGAATAAAATTGTTGTACACTACTAATAATAAAAAAGAAATTTAAAACCACTATGCCACATTAATACTCTTTTTCTTTCTGGGATGCCAAATATATATATATACTAGACTGATATTGTCACATAGGCCTCTGAGGTTCTTTTCCTTTTTCTTCAGTATATTTTTTTATTTCATTTTTCAGGTTGAGGCATTTCTTGTGATCTGTCTTCATGTTCACTTATCCTTTTTTCTGCCATATCCAATATGCTATTAAGCATATTTAGTGATTTTTTCATTTCAGTTATTGTACATTTAAGTTCTAGAATTTCCATATATATTCCTTTTATTATAGTTTCCATTTTTTTGCTGAATTTCCTTTTTTTTTTTTTTAACCTTTTTTTTTTCACCTTGGCTTCTGGCAAATTTTTTCCAACATATTCTCTATTAGTCATTCTAATTAATATGACAGAGCCTAGAAACAAATCTGTCCCTTTTTTTAAAAAACAAATCAATTTTATTGATACACATTAAAACATAAATCCATCCAAAGTGTTCGACCAATGGTATTCAGTGTAATCACATATTGGTGCATTCATCATTTCATTCTTTCTTAGAGCACTTTCGTTATTCCAATAATAATAATAATAATAATAATAATAAACAAAAAGCAAACAAACCTCATCACCACTTGATCTCTCTGTGCTTCCCCTGCTGTACATAGCTGCTATTCCTTTTCCTTCTCTCTAGTGTATTTATATTTATATTTTGTAAAATCAGTCATATATGCAATATTACCCATATTTGTGTTTTACTTGAGGTTTTACTATCTTATACAGTCCCATATTACAATGTTTAGCTTGCCTTCTAGTAATATACATGACCTTAGTCTTTTCCTTTCAACCACTGCCATACCCATACAATAGCTCTGCCAATTACAGACACCCTGATATGCTTTCATGATTTCTATTCATTTCCAAAGATTGACAAACAACCTTTTTACCAGTTCTACACAGATTAACCCTCAGTTTTCCCTCCTTCTATTTGCTGGTGACCTATATTCTAATTATTAACTCCATGAGTTTACACAATGTATTTAGTTCACAATAGCACAATCATACAGTATTTGTCCTTTTGTTTCTGGCTTGCTTTACTCAACATAATGTCCTCCAAGTTCATCCATGTCATCATATTTGATTGTTTTAGTTGCTATTATAAATGGATTTTTTGTTCTGATTTCCTCCTCAGATCGCACATCAATAGTGTATAGAAATGCTACTGATTTTTGCATATTAATCTTGTATCCCACCATTTTGCTGAACTTGTCTAGTAGTTCTAGTAGCTTTTTGTGGATTTTTCAGGAGATTCTAGATATAGGTTCATATCATCAGCGAATAGTGAAAGTTTTACTTCTTCATTTCCTATTTGAGTGCTTTTTATTTCTTTATCTAACCTAAATGATCTAGCTAGAACCTCTAGCACAATATTGAATAACAGTAGTGACAGTGGGCAACCTTGTCTTGTTTCTGATCTCAGCAGGAAAGCTTTCAGTCTACAATGCTAGCTGTAGGTTTTTCATACACGCAATTTGCCATAGTCATAAAGCTTCCCTCTATTCCTATCTTTTGGAGTGTTATTATCAAGAAAAGGTGCTATATTTTGTCAAATGCCTTTTATGCATGAATTGGCAGAATCAAATGGTTTTTCTTCAATTTATCATTATGAGTTATTACACTAATTGATTTTCTTGTGTTGAAACATCTTTGCATACCTCAGATAAAACCCACATGATTGTGGTGTTTTTTTTTTTTTTAAAGATTTATTTATTTTATTACATATCTCCCCTTCCCCCCCGCTGCGGCGATGCGCCGAGACTGGTCACTGCACAGGCATGGCTTTCCCCGCTTGTGTGCGGCTTCTGCTTCCATTCACGGGCGGCTTTCAGTTCACGGGTGGCTGGCTGCGCTCCATTCACGGGCGACCTGCCCTGCCTGTGGCGGCTCTTGCCCTGTCCGTGGCAGTTTTTTGCCCTGCCCACGGCGGCTCTGGCCCGCCCATGGCAGCTTGCCATTCTCAAGGCGGTCTGCCCGCTAGGAGAGGTCCCCGGGAACCGAACCCGGGGCCTCCCATGTGGTATGCCGGTGCCCTATCCACTGGGCTATCGAGCCGGCCCCTGTGGTGTTTTAAAGTGTTTTTGGATTTGGTTTGGTTTGCAAGTATTTGTTGAGGACTTTTTCATCTATTTTCATTAGAGGTAGTCTATAATTTTCTTTTTTTGTAGTATATTTATCTGATTTTGATATTAGGGTGATGTTGGCTTCATAGAATGAGTTTGGTAGTGTTTTTTTCCTGTTCAATTTTTTGGAAGAGCTTGAGCAAGATTGGAATTAGATTGTCTTTGAATGATTGGTAGAATTTACCTGTAAAGCCATCTGGACATGGGCTTTTCATCTTTGGGAGATTTTTGATGACTGTTTCAGTCTCTTCTCTTATGATTGGTTTGTTGGGATCTTCTATATCTTCCATGGTCAGTGTGAGTGGTTGGTGTGTTTCTAGGAATTTGTCCATCTCCTCTACATTGTCTAGTTTTTTGGCATACAGCTGTTCATAATATCCTCATATGGTCTCTCATATTTCTGTGTGGTCAGGGGTAATGTTCCCTCTCTCATTTCTGGTTTTATTTATTTGCATTTTCACATTTTTTTGTTGTTGTCATTCTAGCTATAGGTTTGTTGATTTTGTTGATCTTCTCAAAGAACCAACTTTTGGTTTTGTTGATTCTCTCTATTGTTTTTTTGTTCTTGATATCATTTATTTCTGCTCTGATCTTTACTATTTTTTTCCTTCCATGTGGTTTGGGATTAGTTTGCTTTTCCAGGTGTGCTGTTAGATCTTCAATTTTAGCTCTTTCTTTTTTTAATGTAAACATTGAGAACTATAAATTTCCCTCTCAACACTGGCTTTGCAGTGTCCTGTAGGTGTTGATATGTTGTGTTCTCATTTTCATTTGTCTCAAGGTATTTGCTGAATTCTCTTGCAATTTCTTCTTTGACCCACTGATTATTTAAGAGAGTGTTGTTTAATCTCCATATAATTATGAATTTTCCATTTTTCCATAATTATTGATTTCCAGCCTCATTCCTTTATGATCAGAGAAAGTGTTTTATATAATTTCAATCTTTTTAAATTTATTGAGACTTGTTTTGTGACCCACCTTATGGTCTGTCTTGGAGAGGGATGCACAAGCACTTGAAAAGAATGTATATCCTTCTGCTTTGGGATACAGTGCTCTATAGATGTCTGTTAGGTCTAGTTCATTTATCATAATTTTCAGATTCTCTGTTTCTTTATTTATCCTCTGTCCAGAAGTTCCATCCAATACTGAAAATGGTGTATTGAAGTCTCCAACTATTATTGTAGAGGCATCTATTTCTCCTTTCAGTTTTGCCAGGGTGTACCTTATGTACCTTGGGACTCAGGTTAGGTGCATAAAAATTTAGTATAGATATTTCTTCTAGGTGATTTGCCCCTTTTTAAGCATTATAATGATCTTCTTCATCCCTTATAACAGTTTTGCCTTTAAAATCTATTTTGTCCAGTAAACTGTTATAATCAGTGGGTCAAAGAAGAAATTGCAAGAGAATTCAGCAAATACCTTGAGACAAATGAAAATGAGAACACAACATATCAACACCTACGGGACACTGCAAAGCCAGTGTTGAGAGGGAAATTTATAGTTCTCAATGTTTATATTAAAAAAGAAAGAGCTAAAATTGAAGCTCTAACAGCACACCTGGAAAAGCAAACTAACCCCAAACCACACGGAAGGAAAAAAATAGTAAAGATCAGAGCAGAAATAAATGATATCAAGAACAAAAAAACAATAGAGCGAATCAATAAAACCAAAAGTTGGTTCTTTGAGAAGATCAACAAAATCAACAAACCTATAGCTAGAATGACAACAACAAAAAAATGTGAAAATGCAAATAAATAAAACCAGAAATGAGAGAGGGAACATTACCCCTGACCACACAGAAATATGAGAGACCATATGAGGATATTATAAACAGCTGTATGCCAAAAAACTAGACAATGTAGAGGAGATGGACAAATTCCTAGAAACACACCAACCACTCACACTGACCATGGAAGATATAGAAGATCCCAACAAACCAATCATAAGAGAAGAGACTGAAACAGTCATCAAAAATCTCCCAAAAATGAAAAGCCCATGTCCAGATGGCTTTACAGGTAAATTCTACCAATCATTCAAAGACAATCTAATACCAATCTTGCTCAAGCTCTTCCAAAAAATTGAACAGGAAAAAAACACTACCAAACTCATTCTATGAAGCCAACATCACCCTAATATCAAAATCAGATAAATATACTACAAAAAAAGAAAATTATAGACTACCTCTAATGAAAATAGATGAAAAAGTCCTCAACAAATACTTGCAAACCAAACCAAATCCAAAAACACTTTAAAACACCACAGGGGCTGGCTCGATAGCCCAGTGGATAGGGCACCGGCATACCACATGGGAGGCCCCGGGTTCGGTTCCCGGGGACCTCTCCTAGCGGGCAGACTGCCTTGAGAATGGCAAGCCGCCATGGGCGGGCCAGAGCCGCCGTGGGCAGGGCAAAAAACTGCCACAGACAGGGCAAGAGCCGCCACAGGCAGGGCAGGTCGCCCGTGAATGGAGCACAGCCAGCCACCCGTGAACTGAAAGCCGCCCGTGAATGGAAGCAGAAGCCGCACACAAGCGGGGAAAGCCGCGCCTGCGCAGTGACCAGTCTCGGCGCGTCGCCGCAGCGGGGAGGAAGGGGAGATATGTAATAAAATAAATAAATCTTTAAAAAAAAAAAAAAAACACCACAATCATGTGGGTTTTATCTGAGGTATGCAAAGATGTTTCAACACAAGAAAATCAATTAGTGTAATAACTCATAATGATAAATTGAAGAAAAACCATTTGATTCTGCCAATTCATGCATAAAAGGCATTTGACAAAATATAGCACCCTTTCTTGATAATAACACTCCAAAAGATAGGAATAGAGGGAAGCTTTCTGACTATGGCAAATTGCATGTATGAAAAACCTATAGCTAGCATTGTAGACTGAAAGCTTTCCTGCTGAGATCAGAAACAAGACAAGGTTGCCCATTGTCACCACTGTTATTCAATATTGTGCTAGAGGTTCTAGCTAGATCATTTAGGTTAGATAAAGAAATAAAAAGCACTCAAATAGGAAATGAATAAGTAAAACTTTCACTATTCGCTGATGATATGAACCTATATCTAGAATCTCCTGAAAAATCCACAAAAAGCTAAACTACTAGACAAGTTCAGCAAAATGGTGGGATACAAGATTAATATGCAAAAATCAGTAGCATTTCTATACACTATTGATGTGCGATCTGAGGAGGAAATCAGAACAAAAAATCCATTTATAATAGCAACTAAAACAATCAAATATGATGACATGGATGAACTTGGAGGACATTATGTTGAGTAAAGCAAGCCAGAAACAAAAGGACAAATACTGTATGATTGTGCTATTGTGAACTAAATACATTGTGTAAACTCATGGAGTTAATAATTAGAATATAGGTCACCAGCAAATAGAAGGAGGGAAAACTGAGGGTTAATCTGTGTAGAACTGGTAAAAAGGTTGTTTGTCAATCTTTGGAAATGAATAGAAATCATGAAAGCATATCAGGGTGTCTGTAATTGGCAGAGCTATTGTATGGGTATGGCAGTGGTTGAAAGGAAAAGACTAAGGTCATGTATATTACTAGAAGGCAAGCTAAACATTGTAATATGGGACTGTATAAGATAGTAAAACCTCAAGTAAAACACAAATATGGGTAATATTGCATATATGACTGATTTTACAAAATATAAATATAAATACACTAGAGAGAAGGAAAAGGAATAGCAGCTATGTACAGCAGGGGAAGCACAGAGAGATCAAGTGGTGATGAGGTTTGTTTGCTTTTTGTTTATTATTATTATTATTATTATTATTATTGGAATAACGAAAGTGCTCTAAGAAAGAATGAAATGATGAATGCACCAATATGTGATTACACTGAATACCATTGGTCGAACACTTTGGATGGATTTATGTTTTAATGTGTATCAATAAAATTGATTTGTTTTAAAAAAAAGGGACAGATTTGTTTCTAGGCTCTGTCATATTAATTAGAATGACTAATAGAGAATATGTTGGAAAAAATTTGCCAGAAGCCAAGGTGAAAAAAAAAAGGTTAAAAAAAAAAAAAAGGAAATTCAGCAAAAAAATGGAAACTATAATAAAAGGAATATATATGGAAATTCTAGAACTTAAATGTACAATAACTGAAATGAAAAAATCACTAAATATGCTTAATAGCATATTGGATATGGCAGAAAAAAGGATAAGTGAACATGAAGACAGATCACAAGAAATGCCTCAACCTGAAAAATGAAATAAAAAAATATACTGAAGAAAAAGGAAAAGAACCTCAGAGGCCTATGTGACAATATCAGTCTAGTATATATATATATTTGGCATCCCAGAAAGAAAAAGAGTATTAATGTGGCATAGTGGTTTTAAATTTCTTTTTTATTATTAGTAGTGTACAACAATTTTATTCAATTTCACCACTCATTATTGGTAATATCATGAAAAATGTTCAGATTGTTGAAATATGAGAAAATGTCTATTACATTTATTTCCTACATAAGCTGTAAGATTTGTTAATAATTCCCCTCGGACCAGCTTCAGGATTCATACATTTCAATACCTGTTTTTCTTCCACTAATTCCTTACTTCCCATGCTAGGGGCCACAGGACACATTCATACCCTCATACAACTTCTGGCTTCATACCTTTGTGTGAGGGTGCCCAGCAATCTGGAGGGTTCCTAGAAATCATTCCTCTACCAGGAGACCTAGCAATATCCTGACTACACATGGAAGTTATTGTAAACCACATAAACCCTACCTAAATGTACTCTATAAGTCAATTCCCCCTTAGCTAGGTTCCAAAAATGCCAGTCACTTCCACTATCACTTGATATGAGGATTATGATATAGGGAAAGTCAAAGCAGAAAGACAGCTGTATTAACAATCTGAGGTTAAAAAGTCCTGCCTTTGCAAATTTTAAATACACATGAATATATAATCTCATCTCTAAGACCTTTACCAGGGCTTTGGAAGGGCCTATGCAAGGGAAGAGTCTTTGAAGCTTGAGCTTTACTAATCACATAATAATTCTACCTCTGGTCAGTGGGGCTATGGTACATTATTTTCATTTTACAAATTTCCATTTTACAAATAAAGAACTTAAGTCACAGAATGATTAAACCACTTTCCCTATCACACAGCTAATAATTGGTAGACCTGTAACTGAATCCAAGCTGCCTGATTTCAGGGCTCCTACTTCTTTTCAGAATGCTAAATGACCACAGGAGCAAACTTGTGATTGTGGCCTGTGATCTTGGGGGGACAGAGAGGGAAACAGAAGAATAGAAGATGAAAGGAAATGTTAATACACTATTAAAGCTGAATTGTCTTTTTTATTTCTTATTGGTTTTGTTTCGTTTGAGTGAAGTTAGAGGTTATAAGAAAAAAACAATGGGTTATGGAGTTGATTTTAGGTAGCATAAAGCTTATCATTGTTACCCAAACGCAAAATTTAATCAGCTGGATTGGAAGGCCTTCCATTCTCCCATTTCAAGTTATGAATCCCAAGATCAGGTATCAAAATTTCTTGAAAGACACTTCCTACCTCCATTTTCTCACCTAACATTCAATCCTTAAAACCACTGAAAAATGGATTAGCTTCTTAGTGCTCCAACAAAACCAGTCCTGCCAAGTTACCAGTAACTTTTCGGTTGCTAAATACAACAGTTGCTTTTCAGACCTTAGTTAGATTGAGCATAATGCTTAGGTAAGAAGCAAAGACAATAGGAGTCAAAAGCACAGCTCAACCACTTACTAGCTATTGACTTTGGATGAGTTACTGTTTTCCAGCAATAAAATGGAAATAATAATACCTACCTATAGGGTTGTTATGAGGATTAAGAGATAGTATATGCTTTATAGATGGTAAGAAAGTGCCTACTAGATGGCAATCTATAGAAGAGCTACTGATATTACTTACTCATTGAAACATTCACCTTTTTAAGTGGACAAGACACCACTCCCTCCTGATTCTTCCTTCTTCTCACAGCCATCTTGTTCATACAACCTTCTTTGACTCCTGAAACACTCTTCTCTTCTCATTCTATCCTTTGGCTCAAATCTCCCTGAGTACCAAATCCTCAGAGCTCCAGATTCTCATATCCATTTGCCTAATGGACATTACCACTTAGATATATCCAAAGACCGCTCAAACATGTCACGTCCAGTACTGAAATCTTTTTTCTGCAATGTGCAACTCCAATTATCTTTTCCAAGCTGACCAGGAATTAGAAGCATGGAAGTCTCTTGAACTCCTCTCTGCCCATCGGATCTAACTGTTCTCCTAGATCTGTTCCTCCTCCCTCTTTATCTTGTCAATTTTGAAGATTATTTAGATTTGAATTATCTAGCTGTACCACTTACTACCTATATGATCCCAGACAAATTACTTAACCTTTCTAAAACACAGTGTCCTCATCTACAGATTAGGAATAATAGCGCTTAACTTCTAGACCTTTGGGATGATAAATGAGTTAATATATGTAAAGCCCTGACAATACTTCCCCAGTACATTGAAAGAGCTCAATAAAGCCTCTTTTACGATTATAGTAATTTTATTACTATCTTCTATATCTGTTACCTTACCATCATTCTCTTTGCCACTGGTTCAGACCAACATCAAAGCTCACCTATATTACTGCAACTGCCTCGTAACAAAATATATACTCCCTTTAATCTTGCCCTTTCCAATACATTCTTCACCCAGATTAGTTTAGAATTCAAGGTGAATCAAATCTTTGTCTTACTTAGAACCTTGTAAGGGTACCACCTATAATTTTCAGAATAATATCCAAACTCTTCAATATGCACATAAAGACTGCTTTACCCAAAAGGAAAGTAGTCTCAGTTACCCTTTAGTTTCAGCTCAACCTTCCTGACTCAACTTGTCAGAACCAAAAGGTCTCCCCTAAATGTTCACATATCACAGCACTGATACCACATTTATTAATTAGAATTAGAGATTAAGCAATCTGTTCAAATCCCACAAGAATGCAATCACCTTTAGTTAAAGGACAATATTTATTCATCTTTGTACTTTCCAAACTTATTCCAATGTTATCAGAAAAAATCAATGAAGCTAAATGAATGCAAAATGATTAAGAATATCATCAAAACATTCAGTCTCAAATGTCTGTTATGACACAGGAAATACTATTCTAATATAGCTCCAATAAAGAAACTCAGCATTAAAAATCAGCATTCCTTTTAGAAAGGAAAAAGCATTCTATTCTAAGTTAAGAAAATTCTTACCTGGATATATTCCTTGCTATAATCACAACCTGGCTGTAGGGATCTGAAATCTATTTTGTGTAATTTACTTAGCCGCTGAACTTCAGGCACCCCATTGACTTCCTTTATTAATTCAAGTGGCATATCAGTTCTGCTCCACAGTGCTGTCCAAAGCAAATTCCACTAAGAAGTTGACAGCTTGCAGCTGAAGACACAAAGACCAGTATTTTATCCAAAATCTTGGCAATAATTTGCTTTAAGCCTCTGTGACTTAGTTTTGCTTTTCCTTTCCTTTAAGTTAATTATCACCGTGTCTGGGAGGAAAAGTGTAGTTTATTCTATAATTGTATTACAAGGAGCAACACGTGAGTTCTCTTAAACATTGGAACTGACATTTTTCTATTTAGCTTGTGTATTGCAGTTTTAAGATGTGTGATAACTGCACAAACCATGGGGGAGGAAGAAAGTTCACTGAAAAGTTTTGGTTTTGTTTTTAGTCCCTTTGGCATTTGAAATATCCTGTGCCCAAATTGTGCACCAGAAGCTTAATATTCCAATATATAATATATCTGTTGCGTCCTCCCTCCACCCTTTAAGTAATTGAAAGAAACGACTATTTAACTGATGTTAACTTGTGCACTATAAATTAAATCTTATTTCCCAAATCTCTTGACTGGGTGGCCCATTAGTGGCAAAATTTAATTTCATGAGTGCAGGACTTCCCTTCTCCAAAGAGACTTTTAGCTTCTAAAGAACAGCAACTTGGACTAATATCTGCTTCTCTCAAGGTGCCAAGCAAGATGCTGAACACAGCAGGCGCACGATAAAGATTCTTATTAAAGAGGTCTCTGCAACAACTACATCACAATTTTGTCTAACCTAAATCAACCTCTTTTTAATACCATTTCAGGTCCCAGCCCATCTTGCATCCAGGCAAAAACTCTATACCTAAACGAAAATTCACTTACCCGCGCCCTAGAGAGAAAACCAGGAAGAGTTTAGACAGGCGCTCCCGTGACGTCATCTCGCACGCTGGCAGGACAGCTAACACGCATGCGTGCAGTGTAGCGAAACCACTATTCGCTCCTGCGCAAGTGGATGAAAAACCCCGCTAGTTTCCGGACCTAGGCTCTCAAAAGGGTTCCCTGAGTAGGTAGGCCGTGTGGCGCCACAGGGAGCAAGAAGCTGCGGTGTAGGCTCAGCCCATCGGTCTCGCTCATCGGAGATTCTCGCTGCTCCCTTTAGCCTTCGTCCATTACATCCTTCAGTCCCCAGCTGTCTGGGCGTGCTCTGCGTGATTCCTAAACCCTGGAACCACTAAAAAGCTTTTCCAGAATTAGGGCGGGATTTTAGGCTCTGATAGATTGGAAGCACTTAAGGGCGGGGCCATGCATTAATTTCCTATTCTCTCCTAGAAGCTAGCCCCCAAATGCGCTTTTAACAAGGAAGTAGCTTTGAGGATTTTTTTTTTTTTTTAATTTTCGGACATTGGCATATTTGATTAACCTTTTCATTGTTTTATAGGGCTATGATTTTTTGGTATTATTAATAAGACACTTAATTGTTAGTTCTCTGCCAATATCTGATTTATGCCTTAATCACTTGATTTGAATCAAACACTTCAGTGTCAAACCATAAAATAATAAAGAATAACATGGATCGTTCCAAGGATAATTTGAATTAAAATACCTGCTGTGAGTATATATTTGCAGGAGGGAAATAGCTAACCTAAAATGGCTATTT
>PVKH010016434.1:0-15732 GCA_004027955.1 Chaetophractus vellerosus
GACCACCAATCCATCCATCCTTCTGCCATCTATCCATCCAATCATTCCATCCATCCAATTCCATATCAGACATTAATTGAGCACCTACTATGTACCCTATACTATGCTGGATTCTGGGATTACAGCAATGAATAAGACAGTCACGGTGATAGCTCTCAAGGAGTATATAATCAAAGAGGACAGGCAGACAGTAAATGTGACAAGTGCTACAGAAAGACTAAGGGAGTACATAAATCTAAGATTTCCATGGTTGGATATGGGCGGGAGGGCAGAAGAAAATATCAAGGAAGATTTCCTAGGCTAATTTTTGTGACCATGGGAGCTCTTTTAGTTTCATGTAACGGGAGCTTCAGATACTTGCAGAGGGGGCTGTGGGCTTCACAGCCCTTATCACATCCTGGCCTGTTGAGTACCTCTGGGAGGTGTGTTATGTCAAGACCTAGGTGTAATCATCTCCTCCAATGGAGACCGAATTTATTAGCTCTGTTTGTGAGGGTCAGTTTAGAGGGGGGAGTAGAGGAGGAATGAAGGCGTCTGGGACTAGAGGGTGATGAGCACACATCTTCTGAGTTGACAGTACAGCAGACCATACTGCCCGCTCTGTGATCAGTCTCCTCACCTGTGCATTGGGAATAATTAATGCCCACATCATAGGGTGATTTTGAAGACTAAACGAGTTGATGTAAGACACTTAAAATGCCTGGCACAGGATAAAGGTAAGCAGTTAATCAGTGTTAGCTGTTCATATGAGTATGATGATTGTTATATGGTATTGGCCAGTCTTCAGGAGGCTTAATTTTCCGACCGCTCTTTTTTTGAGCGACCATAGCCGTGCCCCCTCACGCCGTATTTATGATGTCCAGCCTGGCTCTGTGATGACAGTGGGTGCAGTTAGCCAGGCAAGAATAATTGGCGGGAGAGCATTCCAGGCAGAGGGCAGCGCATGGGCAAAGGCTGGCCGTGGGGAGCATGATGCCCGAGCAGAATGCCCGAGAGTTCAGGGCGGCTGGAGCAGTGTGTGTGTGTTTCGGGGAACTGCAAGAGTTGGCTGGAGAGGTGCATCAGTGGGGACAATCACTGGCAGTTTCCCCAATGGCTCTGGGGTCCCCACCCTTGCCCCATCCCAGCAGAGAGCAGCTTCTTAGCCTGCCCAGTGCCTTGTGTTTGGGGATATGTGTTCATTAGGGCAGATGGAAGTGTTGTCTGTGCAGACACAGCTGGGGTGGGTAAGGTGCCTGTAAAATCAGAAAGCACGTGGGGAGATAAGGAACAGGCCGCTGGCTCGCTGTGCTGCTGATGGTTCTCGGCAGGGGCCAAGGAGGATTTACTTCTCCCACAGGTGAGACCATGGAAGTGTCATCTCTGCCTTGGGCTGCCTATGGGTGACCAGGGGCTTCTGGTGGAGGAAAGCAGGGTGGAGGTGGAATGATGAAGGCCAAGCAGCTGGGAACCGGACAGAGACAGGTTAAATTCCTGCTGGAGGGAGGGCATGCCCTGGGTTGAGGTGGCTTTGGTGCTTAAACCCACAATAGGGCTGAAAGCATTTTCCTTTGAATTTGAATCTTATCCCTATACTACACTGACTTCTTGTACCATGGGCTTCTTATTCATCAAATGGGAATGTGAGATACTCAACTTGACTCAAAGGCTATTGCCTGCATTCCTATTTAGAAACATCTTTGTATTTTTTCTTACCAAGGAAGCACCTATTATAAAAGAATGTAACAATCTATAATTATAGAATCTAGACTTAAGGATTCCTCCTTATAGAGACAACAAATATAACATTTAGGTGTGTTTTCAGGTGAAAATTTTTTGTTTGTAAATGTATTTTTTATAAAAATGATCATATTCTATATACATTTTTTTACAGTCTGTTTTACTTATTATATCTTGGACTTTTTTCCACATCAATACATTTATTTTTTTAAAGGCTATATCATAGTCCATAACAAGGTGACCCTGGAATTGGTTTGACCAATATTCTATCAATGAGCATTGGATTGTTTGCAATTTTTCTCTCTTCTGATCAATGGCACCTCAATGAGGATTTCTGTAGAACAATTCCTAGAAGTGGGGCTTTTAGGGCAAAGGATATGAACATTTCAGTTGTAATAGATATTACTAAATTGCCCTCCCAAAGGTTATGCCACTTTATGCACCCACCAACTGTGCGTGAAAGTGTCTCTTAGAAATGCCTTTTAAAAGATAAAATACCTATTGTTAAGTCATGAAACACATTTCAAATAATTGCCGAAAGTCTTCCAGCTGTGGCATAAGAGCCCGGAGCCCAAAGAAATACTGAAAGGTCTTGGGAAACATGGGAGCTTAATGTATTAAAAGGTGACATTTTGAATCAGTGGCAAAAGAATGGTCTATTTAATCAATGGTGCTAGCACAATTGCCTGACCATCTGGAAGGACAGTGTTTGATCCTTAACTCACATCTTATATAAAAATGAATTACAGATGGAGTAAATTACAGAAAGAAGAAAGATGTTAAAGTGGGGGTTCTTAACAAGGGGTCCTTGAGCTTGAATTGAAATTCAAAAAAACATTATTCTTGTGGGGCCGTGTTGGTGCAGGTGTGATATATTTATTGAATAATACACAGTATAGTGTGGACTTGGTAAGGGGATGGTAGTTTTCACCTGACTGGCAAAGGGGTCCATGGAACAAAAAAGATTATGAACCTCTGAAAAGAAAAAGATCAGGCATTTTTGATTATGTAAAAATAATTTAATCTTTTAAAAAGAGGATATATTCATGACTTGCTGGTATAATTAATAAATAATATTAAACTATAGACCTAGTAGGTAATGCTCAATGGTTTCTAATATGAATAAAATTGAAGTGAAAAAAAGAAAGTTTGCATGTCAGGAATCTTTGGTAAAGGATTGGGACTCTGCAGCTTTTATTTGAGATAGAATTGGATGATAAACTAGTAAGCCCATGGCCCCTAAACATTTTAAGCTCTGGAGGTATAAAGAAAAGGGAAGGAAATACTTTCTGTTTATTTTTTATTTTATTTTTTATTTTTTTGAGAAGAGTCACATGCCCACCCAAAGCCTCAGGTGTCCCAGGAGAGAGGAGATAAAAACAAACCATCAAAACAAAAGCTTCGGTCACAAGATCAAGCACTCCGTGAGCTGCTGCCCCTCTCCTTTCCTCCCAGCCTCATCCTGCAAGCATCTACCTTCCTTGACCAGTTGAAGTCTGAGTCTCTCAGTCTCTCAACCCGTTCCTGGAGGTTTTTAGCAAAGCTGCCCTTGTCTTAGTATTTGTACCACCCTCTGAATCAACCTTTTCCCTTCCTTTGGCCATTAGCAGGTTGCTGTTGGCAATGCAATAGAGTCTGTGTGGCCACAGCCTCCTTAATCTCAAAGCTCCCTTATTCTGCACCTTTAGGGATCATTGACCTCAAATTTAGTAGTCAAGAGCACTGGTTCTGGAGTCAGGTACACCCGCCTCCAAACACTGGCTGTCCGCTTTCTAGCTGAATAACCTAACACAAATTCTAAGCCTCAATTTCCTCATCTGTAAAATGGCAACAAAAATGATACCAACTCTTAGCATTGCTCTGAAGGTTATTATTATTGTTGTTACTACTACTACTACTAATGCTTAGCAGAGCACTTGATATTCAGGCAATATCAAGAAATACTAGCTATTATTGGCTCCCATTCTTATTATTTTTATTACTGTAAATTCCTCTTTACCAATGCATGCAGAAAACTACTGATTTAGTTCACCCATTGTCTTAGAGATAATAGCATGGTCATTTAGAGTCAGACACTGGACCCAGTCTGCGTTGGTTCAAATCCTGGTTTTGCCACTTACTATGGATGTACTTTGGGCAAGTTACCTAACCTCTCTGTGCCTCCATTTCTTTGTTTGTAAAATGGGGATAACAATAGTACCCACATCATGTGTTTGTTATGAGAATTAAATGAGTTAATATTTGTAAAAGATTGTGAAGACTGCTTAACTCATTTAAGTGCTATGTTTAAATTTTTAAAAATAATTAATAAGAAGATAAACAAACTCACTTAAATATATCACTTATCCCCAGTGGAATATGTCAAGGATAAAAGAGCGTGAAAACCCTGGAATGCTATGGAAATATGAGAGATATAATGTTATTTATCATTATTTGTTGGGTCACGTTCCATATTGCTTTTATAATTGACTCTGGCCAATCTTTAAGGAAGAATCATGACTTTTGAGAAACTGACACTAGGGACAATTTCTGGGTTTTTTCACCTCTCTCTGTTTTCTATTTGATCTTCCTAAACCTTTCACTAATGCAACTTTGGGGCAGGACCAAAGAAACTGGGGGAATGTATTGTTACTGTCTTCTTTCCAATAGTGGGAGTGACTGATGTTTTACAAAGGGATGGGTGGAAAGACAGCACCTAGCAGGAAAGCCTTCTTGCTAAATCGAGGACTTTCGTACGCAAATAGACACAAGCTTGCCTGCTGCTGAAATAGAATATTAGCTATTATCATTTTTCCAGCTGGAGTCTCCTGCGTTTGGTGCTGCCTCAAATTGGCAGTCAGCATTCTCTGCCGCCACTTCCTCACTGGTTCCAACTTTCTAGAATCCTGTGGAAAAAATCACTCCTCCAAAGGTCACCAAAAGTAATAATATTAGCTGGTGTTTATTAGCACTATTCCTCAGATGCCAGGCTAAGCATTTACACGGATTTATCCTCATTTAATCTTTGCAGAAGCTCTAGGTGATTGCCCCATTTTACAGGGAAGGCCACTGCAGTGCAGAGAAATGAAACAACGTGCTGTAGCAGATACTGCCGGTGCCCACTCATGTCCCCTCGCCCTTCAATTTCATTGCATTCCAGCCTGACTGCCACCTGCAGTCACCTGCACCTGCTTCTCTGCCCGAGGGCTTGCTCTGGCCACAGGCACTCACTCTGCTTCCTCTGCCCATATGCACATTAGACTGAAAGTGCTGGGGGTATTTAACAGCCCCCTCCCAAAGAGCAGCCCTCAACCAATGGCTGTAGGAAATTAGAAGGTAAATATTTCTGAGGCTTGTGTTTGGCACTGTTCCCTAGAGTTCCCTAGTAGGATTAAGCTCCAGTAGTAACTTGGTTGAGAATGCATCTTTCTTAGGCTTCCTTCCTTTCCCTCTCTCACTTTCTCACTCCCTCCTGGTGTTCCCAGGAATGGCCTCTCAGACTGCTTGCACTTCAGTTGTCGTCTTCGGGTCAGCTTCTGGGGTGATCCAAGCTAAGAGAATTGCCTGAGGGCTTAGCTAAATCCAACTGTCTTCTATGTCTTCATCCTCTTTTTGATGTCTGTTCCTTCTTGACACTCTTCCCCTTTTTGGTTTCTGTGAAACCTCAGCATGCTGATTCTTCTACCACATTTGATGGTTGCTGCTCTCTCCCTTTCACTGGCTTTTCTCCTTTCTTTACTCATCCAATGTTGAGTCCTGCCAGTATGTCAGTATTCCATTTGTAAATGACAGAAAATCCAATTCAAACTGGCTTAAGAAAGAAAATAAATTATTGGACTACATAATTGGGAAGTCTGAGCTTCAGGGAAGGTGCTCAGATGATGATTAACAATCTGACTCTTTCCACATCTTGGATCTGCTTTCCTCTGCATTGTCTTTATTCTTCGACATGTACAAGGTAATGGCCACAATCCTGGGCAATGGCCACTGGTAGAGTCACCCTTACCTACTCAGTGGAACTTTCCTGAGAGTTCCAGCAGAAGTTTTGGGTATCATTTTCATTGGCTGTCTTGGGTCATGTGCATACCCCTAAACCAATCACAAGAACCCTGGGGATGTAGTACTCTCATTGGCCAGGCTGGGTTACAGGCTCACCCTTGGAGCCATGGCTAGAGTGAACCTAATTGAACTGAGAGTGGCGAGAGATGGTTTCCCACAGGAAAACTGAAGTGAAATTACTGAGAATAAACAGGCAAAAAAAAAACAACAACTGATGTCCATACACTAAGCCACTGGTCTCAGCTCTCTGCTCTTCTCAGTCAGTGTGAATCCTCATATTATTTCTACTCTCACTTGCCTGGGTATGACTCTAAAACTCCTATCTCCAGTCTTAACTTCACTTCTGGGTTGTAGCCCCATTTCCCCACCCTCTGGTGTTAGGCATTTTCATTTGGTGTGCCACCAGACCTGAAACTCAGCATGCCCCAAGCCTCGCCACCTCTTGCCTGGCTCCGCTTTCTCACCTCCCTGTCTGAATCCGTGGTGCCTCTTAGGTCTCCATCTCTCCCTACTCCTCATCCGGTAGCCTGTGTACCAAGAACATCCTGCTTCTTCTGGTTTCTTGAATGGGCCAAGTTTTCTCTCTCACTGGAATCTTGCACTCACATTTCCTTCTGGAACTCTCTTTCCCATCCTCTTTGGTTGGTGAACCCCTACCTACCATTTGGACCTTAGCTCCAAAGTCACTTCTGAGACCTCTACCCCGATTAACCTTCTCTACTAAGTCTGGGTTAGATATACTTCCTCTGAGCTCCAGTAAACCATTACCTTCTCTACCACTGTGCTACTTAATTCAGATTGCACTTACCTATCCCATTGTCTGTCTTCATCATAAGGGTAGGGGCCACATCTATTTGGTTCACATTGTATCTTTAGCAGTTCAGATTTATGATTAAAAGCTGTACTGGTATCTGACAAACCAGGGTTTGAATCCAGGCTCTGCCTCTCCTGAGCTGTGGGATCTTGGGCATGTTCCTTAACCTCTGCAAGTCTCAGTTTTCTCTTCTCTAAAATGGGGATAATGGTGCCCTGAGCCATTGTGAGGAGTAAATGACAATCACACACACAGTGCTTGGCACATGGTAAGCATTTAAGTGGTAACTCTTATTATTTGTATTTATTGTTAATGTTATTTTTAACCTTATCCAGGGTCTGGCACATTAAAAAGTCTCAACAAATGATATAGCTCTTATTAGCCTAGGACAGAACCTCAAACACAGAAGGCTCATCCAATAGTTGAAACGTTCTTCTCGAAAATCTCAGCAAAGCAACGCCTTTGATGCTTCCTTTGATGCACGTCAATTAGGAGTGGTGAGATCATTTCTCCCCTCGAGATGGGGGGGTGCAGTTTCAGTTGCAGGCTAGAGGCCATCCCTCTTGTGGTTGGAAGTGGTCTTCTCTGATGTCACTGGGGTGCCCAGGTTGAGTGTCGCCGCCACTTGCCTGCCTGTTTGATCTAGCGAGGGTGGCCTTGCCCCTCCCGGGGAAAAGCCTAATTAAGGTTAGTTGAGGGTCTTGTTTCTCAGGAGTTCCAAGGGCTGCCTGGGGCTGCCACAGAAGGTGCTCCCCTTTTCTCATTTTATCTCAGTTAGCTGTTGTTGATCTCTACATGATGTTTCTCCCTCTTGCTAGCCACGGGAATGGGTCATTCTTAGGCATTGCTCTTGGCTTCATTACTGCCACCCTCACCCACCAACATGTCACCATAAACAGTAGCAATCTCTCCAGTTGGCTGAGTACCTACTGCATGGCACTGTGCTAGGGCTGTTACAGAGCATCTGGACCTGCGCTCTCCAATGCAGTAGCCACAAGCCGTGGGCGGCTATTTCAATTTAAATAGTTAAATGAAAAATTCAGTTTCTCGGTAACACCAGCCACATTTTACGTGCCCAGCAGCTGCATATGGCTGGTGACTACCATATTGGACAGGGCAGGTATGAGAATATTTTCATCATTCCAGAAAATCCTATTAGACAGTGCTGGTCTCCAGCAGGGGTTGGCAAACTTCAGCTCAGGGATCCACTGCCTGACCTTGTAAATGAAGTGTTATTGGAACAAGTCGTGCCTATTTGTTTACATATTGGGCATGGCGGCTACAATGGCAGAGTCCAGTAGTTGCGGCACAGACCCTATAGCCTGCAAAGCCTAAACTATTTGACCCCGAGGAGAAGTTTGCTCACTTCTGGTCTACAGCATTGCCTGGCACTTAGTAAGTGCTAAGTGAATGTTTGCTGTTATTATTTTTATTTATATTATCCCATTTAGTTCTCCAAATAAGTTCTCTCAAAGCAAGTATTATCTTCTTTCTAGAGCTGATAAAACTGGGACTAGACTTCTATACTATACCCTTCAGGAGACAAGAACCATGTCTGACTTGTTCATCACATACCCCCATATCTAGGGCAGTGATAGACATGATAAACATTCAGTACATGTTTGTTGAGGAAGGAATGGATGCATAAATGACTTTATGAACAAACGTACAAGTTAGATCAGCTCCATTTTACAGATGAGGAAACTAGAGGACCTACAGAGGGGAAGTGTCTCATTGGAAGACTGTATAGATGATGGGACTGTGGAATGGGGATTCTAGCTGAAATAGTCTATGTGTTTCCCAAACCTTCCACTCTAACACTCTGCCTCCTCTGGTAGCTGCCAACTTTTAGGAGCCTGTGGCTCCCCTCTCCCTACTGCAGCCAGACATTTGTTAAACCCTGTGCGTCTCCTCTTCTCCAGCTGCCAGCTTCAGCTGCTTTGTGGCCATCTTGGGCTCAAAGCTTCACTTCTGATGTTACTGATGTGATTTGAGTCCAAGTAGGTCAGCCAAGTTTGAATGCTCTCTCTTGGCCACTTCAGCCTATGAAGTTTGATTTGAGACCATCTGTAATTTTGCACATTTGTTACAGCAAAACTAAGAGGACCATGGGATATCTTCAACCACTGAGCTGGAGACTGAGTGAAACTATACTCTTTTTTTAAAGATTTATGGAAGTATATCACTCATACATAAACCTACATAAACAATAAGTGTATAGTAATAGCTGTGAACTTACAAAACAAACATACATAACATCATACAGGGCTCTCATACCTCACCCTACCACCAATACCTTGCATTGTTGTAAAACATTTTAAAGTAATGATTAAAGAGCACCCTCAAAATATTACTACTAACCAAAGTATTTCCCCCAACCCACCCTACTATTATTACTATTATATCATTTATACATGAACATATATAAACAATAAATGTACAGTAAAAGTTGTGAACAAAGTAAACATGCATAACATCATACAGGGGTCCCATACATCAACCCACTACCAATACCTTGCATTGTTGTGAGACATTTGTTACAAATTATGAAGGAATATTGTCAAAATCTTACTACTAACTATAGTCCTTATCTTCGGAGCCCCCAAAGAAGCCACTCCAAGTGCGAGATGGGATTCTGTGACTTAGTGACTATCAAGTCTAGCACTAACTATAGGTTCAAATAGAAGGGGCAGAAGAGCCATGTGTAGGGAAACCACAAATGAGTCCAACTCTGTCACACTGGGGAGCATAAATTCCAAGGTAAGTCCCACTGGCAGGGCGCCAAACTCCTGAGCTATCTGCCCTGCCTATAGTATTTGGGCGTCTCTAGAGCCCTCAGAAGCCCTGCTATTTGAGGCACTATTTACTGTACTGCCTTAACTTTTGATGTTTTGAATGAAAAGCCTGAAATCTTGATTTTTTAACAATATAAACTTTCCTTACCTTAAGGATTGTCAATGGTTTCATGCTATCTTAAAAACAAAACAAAACACAGTGTATGCCCAATGCAAGAATGCAGGGCTACCAGTTTGCAGCCCCTGCCTGAGTCGCTTTGGGATGATGGTGTGTCTGCTTCCCACCCTGGCAGATGGTCTGAACTCAAGGTCATTGGTGAGGAGGTCCCTGCTCCCTTCTCTGCGTGGAGGCTCTCCTTGGCTTTTTCTGCCCACAGAGCAGATGCTGCAGCACCACAGACTGCAGGCAGTGAGTTTGAAGGCTCCTTCTCTCCTCTTTCCCTTTGGATGGCAGCCCTGGCCGGGTTCCCAGCCCCCAAACAGTAGACGACAGGAGGACGGAAGTGGCTTCCTTGTAGTCACCAGTGGGGGGAACGAGGTGATGGTGGAGAGGTGAAGAAAAAAAAGGGTCAGGGTGTAGCCTTTGAAGTCAGAAAATTAATTATCTTTGGTGTCTGAATCTTTTAAAAGGTCTGAGAGCCTGTGTGGGAAGGGATAGAGGAGATGGGAAAAAAATTGAGGATGATTTCACGAGCAATTCCTAACAGCAGGTGGTTTTGGAGTGTTGAGGTTCCAGGAAAAACGTGAGAAGTAGTCGTGGAGGTACATCTTGTTTGGTGTGCACAGTGTTTACAAATGTTTGCTCTTACCTGTGATTGCTTGCAGGTGGGGCTGATATAGCGGGTGTGTGTCCGTCCCACCATGCCTTTTGCACTTCATCTACTTGCTTGATTCATTTATGCCACTGGCCCGGCCCCGTAGGCCTCTGAGTTGGCACCCCCTGCCCTGAATTGGCAGAAGAGGGACTCTGGACCCAAACCCAATGGCCCTGTCTGCTTTTTACTATCTGCGTGGCTTTGGACAAGTTCTCCACGTCTCTGTGCCTGTCAGGATCCCAGCAGGGAAAAGAAATGACTTGAGCAGTTTCACTGAAGAAAGCTTAATGATGGGATTATTTATGAAGGTGGGGCAGAGTTAAGGTTACAATAGCGGCTGTTTAGGCACTTAGGGACTGGCTACAGCAGGAAGCTGTTATCATGCCTGAGGAAGAGGAGGCAAGTGGAGCAAATAGTGTGGGGCTTATTGAGAGTCAGAGGTGAAGGGCAAGGGGCCTCCGGCAGGAATGTGGTCCGGGAGGGGACACACAGCTGCCCTCAAGAAAGCGTCCCCGAGGAAGGAGGGAGAAACACCCTCTTTCCTCCTCTACATTCGTCTGCTGCTTCCACCCATTAGCCCAGCCCAGTGGAGAGCCCTAGGGCAAGAGGGACTGGGTGATGAATTCTGTAGGGTCCAGCCTCCTGGGCCTTGGAGCAGGGCAGACTCTGAATCTGGAAGTGAAAATAGGGAACAACCAGCACACTGTCCCGGTTTCCTTATCTTGAAAAAGGAGGATAATGAGGCGTCCTACCTCTGAAGTCGTTGGAAAGGGGTGTTAAAGTGCTCACTCAGGATAGCGCCTGGGAAGTGATAAATGAAGCGTTAATGTTGACCCTCAGTATGGGTCTGAAGCCGTTCTTAGGGGTTAAGGGTCCAGAGAAAAGAGTCTGCAGAGTGCATTGTCTCCCCCTACAATTTCAGTATCAGGAAAAGTCGCCCTCCCTCCCCTGCAAGGTGGACTGGGGGTGTTTGTTCTTTATTCTGTAGGGAGGATGGGGTGCAGGAATAGTGGTTAAGAGCAAAGGCTCTGGAGCCGGATAGCCTGGGATCCAATCCTGACTATTATTTCCTGGCAAGATACTTAACTTCTCATGCCTCATTATCCTCATCTGTCAAATGGGGATATTAGTGGTTCATGGGTTGTGAGGATTGAATGAGTTAATCCATGTAAAGAGCCTAGAACAATGCCTTGCACATAGGAGGCAATCAATAGATGTTAACTTTTGTTGTTATCATCAATATCATTATTACCACCCTGGTTCACCTCTGAGCAAAACCAACCTGTTGTCAATACAAAAATCCCCACTGGATGGAGTCCATCCCACCAGTCCTCTTGGGAGCTTCATTGATCATGCCATTATCTTCTCGTCCTCCCACAGATATGATATTTCAGGGATTGATTGATGGGTGTGTGTGTGTACGTGGGGAAGGGTGGGCTTGTGCCTGACTCCCGGGACAGAGCGCTTTGTTATGCAGAATAGCTTGCCTGTCATCCCACTACGGGCCCCTTCCTTGAAAAGTTCCTAGCTATTTTTGAGCCCTCATGGTTCACATGTTCCTTTCCACATCATGTCAATGCCAGTGCAGAAAAATTGGAATCTTTTGGCAGAGCATAAAGTAAAATAGATTTCAAAGTGCATGGAGGATGAGTGTTGCTCAAATGACAGGGTATTAAAACGTGACAGGAATGCTGAGTTTAGAGACTGCAGGCAGCTTGTGTGTTTGTATTTAGACCTTGCTGGGTTTCTTGGATAATCAGTGGAGGTGCTGGAGATTAATGTCTTTAGGAAGGCCCTAAAGGTGGTGAGCCCTCTCCCCTTCTCCCAACTCCAGAAGATCAGAAAGGATGCAGGGAGTAGAGTGGGTGCTTGCCCCAGGATAATACCTGGCCTCTGAGGTCAGGGTTCTGCAGGCAGAAATGCCTGGAATGGAGTGATGAGAATCCTGGGATCAGAGAGGCTTTGCACACTGACCTGAAGCCAGATGCTGGAGCCAGACTGAATGTGTGGAAATGTGAGTCTGAAAATGAAGTGCCAAACTCTCACTACTTGTATATTCATTTACCCTCCTTGTGGGGTAGAGGGGATGGTGTTGGAGACAGGCAGACCTTGAGTTCAACAGCCCCTCCCTGGCCCCCTGCTTCTTCCTAACTCTTTAGTCTTTGACAAGTGGCTGAATCTTTCCGAGACACAGTTTCCTTATTTGAAAGGAATTATGAATGCCCTTATGGGACTACTGGGAGGCTTAGAGATCTTGGGGTTACAGGGCCCCTGGGACTCAGAAAATGTTTGTTGAGCTGCTTTATTGCATTTAATTCTCACGATAGTCCTGAGGGGAGAATAATCAGGTAGCACCCACATTTCACAGATGAGGTGACTGAGGCATGCAGAGGGTGAGAGTGGCTGGTCTACAACCACACAGGTGGTGAGTACTGGAGCTGGACCAGAGCCTGAGTCTTTGGACTTGCCTCTGAGGGAGGCAATATTGAGTAGTGCTTAGGTCTTGACCAGGTTCTGGAGTATATTGGGCAGGTTTTCTAGACCCTTGTAAGACTCAGTTTTTCTTATATGTAAGAGAAATGTAATAATAGGCTTACCTTCAGTGGTTATTGTGAGGGTTACATGAGATAATCCTTTGAAACACTTAGTATATGCTTGGCATATAGTAAGCAATCAGTATAGTATTCACTGTTTATTAGTAGTAGTAGTAGCAGCAGCAATTAGCAGTGATAATAATAGTGTGACTGTATCATCCAAAACTCATGTTGGGGTTTGGTTTATGAGTGCTGGCCTCTGGAAACATTTAATTTCTCTTTGTTCTTTACCTCCCCTTCTCTGAGGATAGACTGTAGACTGATTGTTCTCCATGTGTCATCTCCTTTATGACTTCCATTCCCCACCCTTCTCTGCCCTGCCTTGTGTCCCAGGAGGTAGAGCTCTGCGAATTGTATTTCCTAGGCTTCCTTGCTGGCTGTCCTATGTCTGGATTTGGCCAGTGGGAGATGGCGGAAGGACTAGAGGATGGGAGGAGGCAGAGGTTGGGGTATTCCTCCCCTCCACTCCCTACTTCTATGGCTTCCTTCTTCAATGACAGCTCCTTCTAAGTGACCCTCTTCCATGAATCCCGCTCTCCCTGGGCTCTTGTTAGACTGTTTTCATTTGATTATACCTTTAGTTTTTCACAGTTGCTTGTGTTTTACTAGACTATCTAGGGTGAATTCTATTTCCTACTGAGACCCCCAACAGATATAGAAACCTGTTTAAAATAATGTGTTGGATTGTTTTCACTTTAAAAAAATAAAATGGTACAACCACTTTGGAAAACAGGCAGTTTCTTATAGGGTTAAACACAGTTACCATATAACATGGCAGTTCCACTCCAAGAGAAGTGAAGTTACATGCCCACACAAAGACTTAATAGTGAATGTTCCTAACAGTTTTATTCATAATAGCCAGAAATGGGAAACAACCCAAATGTCCATCATTCAAAGGTGAATAAAAATGATGGAATAGCCATATGATGGGATACTGTTCATCAACGAACATGAACTAACTGCTGATACTGGTGAATAATGGATGAATCTCAAAAACGTTACTCTGAGTGAAAGAAGTCAGACACAAAATAGTACATGTCGTATGATTAAAATTAACCTATAGTTACAAAAGGCATATTAGTGGTTGCCAAGGGCTGGTGGGGTTTGTGTGAATGGGAGTGATTGCACAAGCGAATGTAAGGGTGATGTCGATGTACTATATCTTGATGATAGAGGTAATTACATGAGTGTAATACATTTGTGAAAATTCATTGAACTATACATCTGAAACAGGTGTGTTTTTTTGTATTAAATCAGACCTCATGAAGTTGATTACAATTTATATTTGCTTTATTATTTTAAAATATTAGGGAAATACATATTTATAAAAAGAAAAAAGTCCTTAAAACTAGAGAGAACCATCCCTATTAACAGTTCATGTATTTCTGCCCAGTCTTCTTTCTGTATCTAGTTCCCCCTATCAACTGTACTATTTAAAAAAAAAAAAGCAAGCAATTTGAAAGTCTCTGTCATGAGGACATTTAAAAAATTTAACTTTAATTTTTAAAAGTTTTAGATTACAGAAAAGTTAATTGAAAATATAGGGGATTTCCATATACCCCACCCCTCCCCCTCTCACATTTCCTCCCATTAATAACATCTTTCATTAGTGTGGTACATTTGTTACAATTGATGAACAAATATTGAAGCATTGCTACTAACCTTTGTCTATAGTTTACATTATGGTTCACACCTTGCACTGTACAATTTTATAGGTTTTGACAAAATGTATAATGAGGAAATTTTTTTTATCATGACTTTCTTTACTGTGTCTTGGGACACATAGGGTGATGGTGAGAAGGTTTTGTCTTTTACCCCCAAAATATATTGGGAGGAAATGAAAATGTTTAGACTGGTGAAAGGGAGACATTGGGGAAAAGTGGGTTTGGGGGCTTCAGGTCTCAACCAATCAATCAGTCAATTATTGAGCTCCTGTTGTGTGCCAGCTCTAGGGAATATAGTAGTAAACAAAAGAAGATATGGTTCTTCTGCTTTAATGGAGTTAAGAGTCTGGATGGGAAAGGTATTATTATTATTATTATTAGCAGCAACAATATCGATAGCAGTAACTAATATTTAAGGTGTACTTACTATGTGCTAGTCACTGTGTTAAGGTTTTTTCTTCTGTTAAAGTTTTTAGTGTATTGTCTCATTTAATCCCTGAGCAACTCTGTGAAGATGTATTCTTTTTACCCCCATTTTATTATTAAAAGTGGCTTAGAAAGCTTAAGTCAAATGGGAATGTACAATAAGAATGTTAAACCTAGTCTGGAGGATCAGGGAAGAGTCTCCAAGGAAATGACATTTTATTCTGAGATCTGAAGCATTATAGGAGTTAGTTAAACAAAAAGTAAGCCTCAGAGACCTCAGACAGTGATGAAATTTTCACCTAGGGCAGTGGACTGGTTTTGAGTGATAATTAGGGATTAGATTTGACAGAATTGGATGTTGGTGGTGAGGGAGGAGTCAAGAGCGGCTCTTGGTGAGAGATGCAGGCACATCCAGAGAGAGGAAACTTCAGACAAGAGGGAGGCAGGACAAGAACTTGGTGTGGGATGTGTTCAATTTGTTATCCAAATGGTGACGCTGGAGCTCAGGGGGAGAACTGTGGGCCTGCAGGAACAAAATTGGGAGTCAACAGCAGGTATTTAGGTAGGATTCCTGGAGTCAAGTGGGTTGACCAGAACACCTTGGGAGAGAGTGAGCCTCAGAGAACAGATCAGCACCTGGGACAGAGCCTCGAGGAATTCCAGTAGATAACGGTTGGGGAGAACAGGAGGAAGATGAGGAGACAGTGAAAGGAGGAAAAGGCCACAGCAGACAGGATCAGGAAGTTACAGGGAGGCAGACTTCTGTGTATTCTGAAGACGAAGCTTCTACGGTCAGAGTTATCCTTAGGAAGGCCTCTTGTCCCTGAACATGTGCAGTGAGAAGCTTGAAGACCATCTCCTGGGATG
>PVKH010016435.1:0-15733 GCA_004027955.1 Chaetophractus vellerosus
GCTCCATGTTTTGCGGGCAGCAGTCCTCCATGTTCTTTGCGGGCTGCTCGGCTTCCGCAGTTCGCAGGCGGCAGCTCCGCTTTTCACGGGTGACTTTGCCATGCCCGTGGGGGCTCTGCCCTGCCCGTGGTGGCTTTTTGCCTTGCCCACGGCGGCTCTGCCCCGCCCACGGGGGCTTGCCTTTCTCAAGGCCGTCTGCCCGCTCAGAGAGGTCCCCGGGAACCGAACCCGGGGCCTCCCATGTGGTACACCGGCAAGCTCTTTATCCACTGAGCTATCTAGCCGGGCCTCTTTTTAAATATATATATTTTTATTAGAGAAGTTGTGAGCAGACAAAAAAATCATGCCTAATGTGCAGAATTCCCATACATCACCCCTCCACCAATACCATCCATTGCTGTGGAACATTTGTTACACATTATGAAAGAACATCATCAAACAATTACCACTAACTATAGTCAGAGCTTACATTTAGTATATTTTTCCATATATCCCTATTATTAACACCATGTATTAGCATTGTACATTTGTTCTAGTTCATGAGAGAACACTCTCATATTTGTACTGCTAACCACAGTCCATCTTCCACCACATGGTTCTCTATGATATATGCCTTGTACAGTATATCCAAAATATGCATTCAGTTGGTCTCATTTTCATCATTTTAGATCTTTGTAAATTTATTTTTGTGACACAACATATGGTGTATCTTGGAGAAAGATCCATGAGCACTTGAAAAGAATGTATATCCTGCTGTTTAGGGGTGCAGTGTTCTGTGTTCATCTATTAGGTTTAATACATTATCATATTTTTCAAGCTCTCTGTTTATTTATCCTCTGCCAAGATGTCATATTCAGTGATGATAGTGGTGTATTGAAGTCTCCAACTCTTATTGTATAGAATTTATCTCTCCTCCAGTTTTGTCAGTGTTTGCCTCATGTAATTTTGGGCATCCTGGTTGGGTGCATATACATTTATGATTGTTATTTCTCTCTGGATAATTGCTCCTTTTATTAATACATTAATGTCCTTTCTTGTCTCTAATAACTGTTTTGCTTTTAAAGTCTATTTCATCAGCTCTAAGTACTGCTACCCCAGCTTTTTGTTGGTTACTGCATGCATGGAACATCTTTACTACCCTATTTGTATCTTTCGATCTATTTGTATCCTTGGGTCTAAAGTGAGTCTCTTGTAGACAGCATTTGGATGGCTCATATTTTCTTATCCATTCCGTCAGTCTGTGTCTTTTGATTGGGAAGTTTACTCCACTAACATTCAATGTTATTACTGTAAAGGCAGTTCTTACTTCACCCATTTTGACCTTTGGGTTTTATCTGTCATATCTTTTTTTCACCATTCTTTTTATACTTTTAGTTACTTTTACTGATATAATCTTAATTTCTAGACTCTCTTCCAAGCCTCTCTCTCCTGTCTTTTCTTTTCAGGCTGTAGCACTCCCTTTAGTATTTCCTGCAAAACTGCAAAACAGAAACTCTCTCAGTTTCTATTTATTGATGAATATTTTAAACTTGCCCTCATTTTTTTAAAGACAATCTTGCCGGATATAAGATTCTTGGCTGGCAATTTTTCTTTTGCAGTATCTTAAATATATCACACCACTGCCTTCTTGTCTCCATGGTTTTTGATAAGAAATCAGCAATTAATTTTATTGGGTATTTCCTTGTATGAGATGAATCACTTTTTGCTTGCTGCTCTTAGGATTATGTTTTTAACTTTGGCATTTGACATTCTGATTAGTAAGTGTCTTAGAGTAAGTCTATCCAGGTTTATTTGGGTGGGACAAATTGTGCTTCTTGGACATGGATATGTCTGTCTTTCAATAGGTTTCAGAAATTTTCTACCATTATTTCCTCAAATATACCCTTTTCCCTTCTTTTCTCCTTCTGGGACACCCATGACATGTGTGTTTGCATATTTTTGCCATCATTTATTTCCCTGAGACCCTGTTTAAATTTTTTCATTCATTTCTTTGTCTGTTCTATTGTATGTTTGCCTTTGGAGGCCCTATCTTCAAGCTCACTGATCCTTTCTTCTGCCTCTTCAAATCTGCTGTTATATGCCTCCAGTATATTTTTAATATCATTTATTGTGCCTTTCATTTCCATAAGATCTTTTCTATGTACACTTTCAAATTCTTCTTTGTGCTCACCCAGCGTCTTCTTAATATGATTAATCTCTTTAGTTATCTTATTGAATTTATTAAGGAGGTTTGTTTGAACATCTGTGATTAGTTGTCTCAACTCCTGAATGTCATCTGGAGGCTTATCTTGTTCCTTTGACTGGGCCATAGCTTCCCGGTCTTGGTATGGATTGTAATTTTTTGCTAGTTTCTTGGCATCTGCCTTACTAGATGAATTTATTCTGGGCTCAGTTTCTCTCTTTAGTCTAGGGCTTTCTATTTAATTGGCTTTGTGCTACAGCCCCTCTTTGATACTTGGTTCAACTTAATTTGGAACATTATAGTGGCTTGTTTGTAGCCAAACTGTGTTTTTTCAGCTCTTTTTCATCTGTTGCTTGCCCCTTCTCCCTTGATGTTTGTGGAATAATAGGAGCCAAGGATGCAGTTGGCACTGTAAGTCATGAAGGCTGAAGCTGCCTGCATTGCTCCAGGAACTGATGAAGCCTCTTCCACATTTCTCCCCTGCCAGTGGTAGTGATGGAGCTGCAGCTGTGTGCAGTAATCCAAACCATGCAGGCTAATACTGTATGTAGTTGACCAGAGAGACTGATGAAACCTCACAACCTGTCCTCCCTTTCCTGGGGTGGGGATGGAGCCACAGGTTATGGGCAGCAAACTAAGCCATGCTCAATTGCCCAGATAGAGTGACAAAGCAGGGGCCTCCCTCCTCCCCTACCAGGGGCAGGGATGGAGTCAAATGTGTGTGCAACAATCTTTCCCATGTGAACTGAAAGTGACTGCAGTTGCTTGGAGAGGCTGCCCAAGAGGATGAGCTGACTCTTGGAGCTCCTTATTCTGCCCCATCCTGCCTCTCCTCTGTGCTTATCTTTTTTTCATAGAGTTTTAAATATTAGGGATATTAATATGCTTGTCAAATACATAGGAAATATTTTCTAAGTTTTTTGCCTTTTAGTTTTCTTTATGAACTTTGCTGATATAGTGATATCCTCCATTATAATGTAGTCAAATCTGTCTTTTCTTTATATTCCCTTTCACTGAAATATCTCTCTCTTCAAATGTTATTTCATAATTCTTATTAAAAGGCATCTAATGCTACAGATAGGTCAAGGAGGATGAAGATGGAAATGTAGCTATTGGATTAAACTCTTAGAATGTGTTTAATCACTTTCTAGGAGCAATTTCTGTGGACTTATGAGCTCTGATCCCAGATTTCTAGAATATCAAAAAGTAAGTACAGAATAGCATTTCAAGAGATTTTTTTTTCCTATCTGGTTGCGTGAGTGTCTTTTTGGTGCATTGCTTCACCACTTGGCAGCCTGTGCCTCTCTGCTCCACGCAGATCTGGGGTGCTTTTTTTTCTTTTTTTTTTTACCAGGAGGTACTGGGGACCAAACCTGGGTCCTCCATATGGTAAACAGGAGCTCAGTTACTTGAGCCACGGCCACTTCCCTCAAGAGATTTGTATGAATGGAAATAGCCATGATCAAAGTCTATGGGTAAGGGGAATAAAGGGCTGAGTTGAGGATAATAACTCCAGTCTTTCACTCTGTGGACTGATGGACTGAATCACCAAAGAGGACAGTGACTCTCTTTGGGGATTCAGTCCATCCTCAAAAAGTAATTCCATGACCTATATGAGGTGATATCTCAGGGGAAAAATGGAGGTTATGCATCATCACAATAATGTTAATTAATGAGTTTAAAGGCTTTTGACACCTTTTTCCACATTATTTCAGTTTAGCCTCAAGCGTCAAAATGAGCTAGATAGAGAGGCATCATTAGCTCCATCCCCAGAATAAAGAAAGTGAATTTCAGAGGGTTGAAGTATTTGATAAGCCCACCCCAGTACCCCAGTATGAAATACCATACTCTATTCTTACCCTTAGAGGCATATAGTTCTGTGTGTGAAACAAGATACATAAAAGGAGCAGAGTATTGAAGAGAATATAGACCAGTATTCAATAAAGAGAATATGGAATAGTGTCACTTTAAGCACAATGAGATATTCTAATGTCTGGTACTAATAATGAATGACTCCAGGAAACTGAGAAAGGGTCACAGTAATGTTGCCTAGACTATTAGAGGAGAGTTGATGGGGACACTAGTATTTCAAATGGCAGTTAGAATTTAGCAAGTAGAGAGAAAGAGAACATTTCAAGCTGAAACAGAATGAAAATCATTGAGGTAGGAATGTGGGGGCAAAGGGGAGGGCTATGAAGAGGTGTCCTGATTGCAATAGGCCTTGTCAAGAGTGGGAGATTGGGCTGGAGATGTAAAGTTGGAATTGAAGGACCTAGAATACTAGGCTGAAAATTTTGAAACTGAACCTTTGAGCAATGGAAAAGCATCGCCGTTATTTTCAAGGGTTAGGCAAATGTGGAAAGACAGGGGGAGCTGATGGAAAGAAAAGATGCTGGAAGCAGGAAAAAAATAGTTAAAAGCCTAACTCAGCCATGCAGATGTGAAATGATGAAGATTTGTGATGGCAGTGGAGATAGAAAAGCACAGGGGTTAAAATTCAGCTTCAGAGATGCTGACGGAAACTTCCCAGAAAGTGGAGATACTCCGATGCTGGTGAAGGAAGATCAGCAAAGAGAGGGCTCAACTAAAGAAGTAAGATGACTAGGGCAGCCCTGTGAACATATACTCTTTGGGTAAAAGATGGAGAAGAGGGCCAGACGAAATACATTATATATCTACCACCATGCCGGCATATAGCAAGTACCCAATAAATGCTTGTTCACGCTCCCCCTCTAGGGCCCTGGACCTGCTTGGTAGTGCTGGGTCAGAGGTCACAGCTGGAGATGACACAGCTTAAGAGCTTATTGGTTTAAACCTGATATCTAGACTTGTGAAAATAGATGAGACCTCAGATACAACGACATAGAAATTAAACAAAAATTAGAGGTACAAGGAGTACAATTCGAGGAGCATTCACCATTAAGAGAGAGGAGAGTCTAACAAAGGCAATTAAGGAGCAGGCGAGAGGCGTAATTCCTCTAAAAACTACATAATTACCTTCTAAAGCATTAGGTTTAAAGCCTCATATTCACTGTAAAGGGTGTGAAAGGCAAAGTCAATTGAGAGAGCAGTTATGCTGCCAGAGAGACCCATTTGAAAGTGAAATAGAGGTCAAAACCCCACTTTAATATGGAAATTGGAAACTTAGCCAGATGTTCCACTGGTAAGGTATAGTTCAAAAAGGGCAGAATTGACGGATTATTAACCATGCCAGCTGGTACTGCAGAATTTATGTTTTCTTTGTTATGTGAAATGTACAATCATAACAGAGACATTAAGAACCTGAGTAGGTTCAAGGAAGGGTACATAACATTATAAATTAAATTTTACTGTAATAAATAAAAACCAACAGCAGAGGGCTCCCTTCAATGCCTGGCAAATCCTCCAGGAAGCGAAACTCCAAATGATGGAGCTTTTAACTTTTTGGTAACTTCTGGTAACAATTTAAAAATTCCATACATAAGGGGGGAAAAGAAAGTATGCATTTGTGTATAAATTATAAATACAGTCCCTAAGCTTCCTTTCTTCAAAAATTTTATGTTTTCCAGTTTGCTTTTTACTCATGAGAAACTTAATCTGAAGTTATTAATACTATAATTTGGGGTAGTCCAAGTGGAAAAGGCCTCAATAAAGTAAAATAATTTTGATCACCTCTTAAAGTATTTTAGACATCCACTGGATGACACACAGAAAACATTTCCATAAAATTGCAATTTTTGATCTATTATCCTTGTATCCAAAGGCACAAAATAGAAACATAAGAGGGCTGCACTCTGCAACCAGGACTCTTTTAACAGTTTGGGGCCTCGGGAGAACTGACATCTGGTTAAACTCCAAGATGTTTTTAAAAGAATCAAAATCTTATTTATATTTTTAAAAGATATTTTACAAGTGTTTGGGATCATTTATAGAGCTCACCCCTCTATGTAGTATACTTTTAGTAGGTCATCCATACTCAGAACATCATTCTGAGTTTGTTAGAAAAAATATAGGTAAAATTCAGGAGGCTTTACCTCAAAATGACTGTCAAACACCAGTTTTAAAGCTAGTCAAGTAGGGCACTCATTTTGAATACTGACATTTTTATTTAGATGCATATCTCTGATGACTTCTTTGGAGTCATCAAGATAAATCATTAAGTACACTAGGAGTCAGTAAAAACTTGGCCAACTGCATGTTTTTGCATAGCCCACAAGCTAAGAATGATTTTTACATTTTTAAGTGGTTAAAATATTTTCAAAAGAAGAATAACACTTTATAAACGGTATATGAAATTCAAAGTCCAGTAACCATTAAATTTGAATTCTGTTAACTAAAAATGCATTGAATTTTATTTTCTCTCTTGTTATGTAAGTACTTACATAATATCCTCAATTTTGCCTCTTGGCCCACAAAACCTAAACTATTTATCAGCAGGCTCAAAGCAGAAAACGTTTGCCAACCTCTGAGTGATGCTGTTATTTAATACTCCTTGAGTTCTTTCTAATTAAAGGTACTAGTTCCCAAATGTATCTGTACTTTGCAATTACCTGGATAGCTTAAAAAAATATTGATATCTGTGTCCCAGCCCCTGAGACAGTGATTTAATAGGTATGGAGTATGACCCAACCTTTGAAATGATTGCAAGATCTCCAGGTGATTCTAATGTGCAAACTAGTCTGGGAACCACTGAATTGACTTTGGCAAATTCAACCTACCCAACTTCTACCATCCCTTCTGCAGACAGCCCTTCCATTCCTCTTACTTAGTCCCAAGCAGATTGCCCACCCCAGCCAGCTGTTCTAACACCTCCCAATTCGCCTTAAGCCTTACATTTTCTCTGCCCCAGGCTCCATTCCCACAGCCAAGTGACCTCCTCACCAACTCAAGATCAAAGCCAATCCTGTATCAAGTTCACCCAGAGTATATTTCCAGAATATATCTTAAATCCATTCTCTTCTCTCCAACGCTTCCAGAAGGATTTTACAATGGTGGTTAAAAAGAGGTTTTAAATCAGGCAGATCTGAATTTGAGTCCCTGTTCTGCTACTTATAAGATGTGTGACCTCGAGCAAACTGTTTAATCACATTGAGCACTAATTTCCTTATTCATAAAGTGGGATAAAAATAATACTAACCTTATAGGAATCTTGATGATGAATAAGTGAGATTTGCTTGCTATTTAAAGCTGTCCAGCACACTGATAGCAGCATTGGCATCACCTGGGCACTCATCAGAAATGCAGACTCTCAGTCCCCACCCAGACCTATTGATCAGAATCTGTATTTTCACAAGTCTGAGGCAATAGGGCTTCTCAGCAAGCCCTGCAAGGAGACAGCAGGTCCCAGTAGCTGCAGTCCACAGGGCTTAGAATTGGGGGTATATTCAAGCTTTGAGCTGTACTCCTACTCAGCCTCTGTTATCTCTGCTACCACACTGTTACAGGATTAAGAAATCAATTCTCAGAGAATGGAGGAGGTTTTTTCAAACTTACATAAGAAGTAAGAGATGGGATTTAAATGCCAAAACACTGCTTTTCCCCCTGGTTCTTGATAAGTCCACTTAGGAGCACTCTTGAACTAACATAAGATGGATGTGAATAGGTAGTAGAGGACTCCAGGAAATGGAAAGGAACAGCCACAGCCTGTAAGTACGGCCGTCAGTCTATTCCAGTGAATACTTCTGCCTGCTTTTTACAAACAGGTATGACTAAGTTGGAGTGCTAAACGCTGAGCCTAACTCACTGGTCAGTTACAAGCATCCCAACGTGTTGTGCTGGTCTGAGTAGAAGTAAAATCCACTCCCCATTATCTAATGTATCTGTTTCCCCACAGATTTTGACTTGCTGAACTCTGGGGCAAATACTAAAAGAGAAGGAGTTTCCTTGGGAACACTGTGCCAATTACATCAAGACATTCCAACCTATGGCCATGGACCCTCACACTTAAGCCAGCTTCCCGTGCCTTTCGAAAGGTCATGCTGGAGATCATCTTAACTAAACATTTATTTTTAAGTTAGGCCAGGTCTATATAAGCAAAGGGAGAGAGAATGTTCCACCAGTAGCTAAGACATTTGGTTCCTCTCCAAAGAACAAAGCAAGACCATTTGTAGACATGAATTAAAGGTAGGGCACTGAGCATTTACTTAAACCTTCAAGTTACTGAATATTTATGTAGACTTTCATTTCACTGGTAAATAGAAGGCTTGCCTGTGTGGAGACACTACATGGAGAAAGCTGGTGCAGGGCTGTGCCCTGTGGGGTCAGTAAATACCCCAGGATCAAACAAAAGCACTTTAGAGGCAATTCAAGTTAAACATTACTTCAGCAAGTATTTACTGAGTACCTGTTCTGTGCTCAGCACTATGCAGGCTTTATTCTTCATTACACAATATAACTTCTCTGTGAGCCAAAGACACATTTCTTTCTTTTTCTAAAGGCAAAATGGAGAGATAATGGTGGTTTGGACAAATTCTAACTGCTTTGTCCATCCTTGTTCTGCACCGATCCATGCTACTGAGGTCTAAGCTCTTCGGTGCTTTCCAGATGCTTTTCCTCTCTCAGTGTAAGTCATTCTGAGTTGGCACCAGCTGGAAAATTCTTGCATGCTTCATTTGACTGAGCTGTCAGTCGAGTTCCAAAACCAGATGAAAGAGAGAGAGAAAGACAGACAGGAAGGAAGAAAGGGGCAGGGATGAAAGGATGGAGGGAGAGTGGGAGGAAGAAAGAATGGAAGGAGGAAGGACTTAGGTTAATTCTAGCCCCTGGGTTTCTAGTCTTAACAATGACTTTTTCAAAAGGAATTAGCAGTCTGTTCTCCAGATGCTCAATTTTGTATGGGAAGGAACCCCAGAGAAATGTTCAAGCATTTCATTAAAGCGCCATTATTAAGTATCTCATTGTGGTTAGATCATGAATCGCCCTCAATTATATGTGTATCCTTTTCTCCTTAACCAGAAGTCATCAGAAACTATTTAATGAATGAATAAAAGGATAAATAAATGGCCAAAGGCAACCTGAGTGTTCAAGTGCCTACAGGAACTAATGATCCATGACACCTGCTGAAAGGAAAAAAAGCACCAAGAAAAAACTCAAGGTCCCTCAGCAGACGGGCGATGCTCTCCCCAAAAAGATGCTGTTGGCCAAGGAATAATCTACAGATTTAGAACATTTAAAAGGTGTGGTAGAAACAATAGAAGCTGCTGTAACAATAAAGTCTTTATGATGACCTGGAACACAGAAATTTAACCAACTTCCTTTATAGAAGGAATTCAGCCATGTTTAGCATACACTCAAAAAATCCATTGTCTTATTAGAAGAGATGAAAAATAATGCAGGAAATAGAGGAAAGGAAAATGGCAATGGGCTAAAAGAAAGGGAGGAAGGGAAAGAGAAAAGGAAGAAGTGAGGGATGGAGGGAGATAGAGAGGAAGAGGGGGAGAGAGAGACAGAGACAGAGAAGTTTCTTCCTTCAGAGGTAACCTGGGAGATCAGAGTCATGAAAAAGGAAGATGTCTTCACTTGGAAGATGGCATTATGCTCAAACTAATGCCACGTATAAGACATCAATTTTCTGCTAATGTCTCTAAGGAAAGATGAACAGCTTCCTACTATTTGAGGCAGCTCAGTGGTGGCAAGGATCCAGCAGTCCATTTTGGCAGGTTTATTTCAGAAATGGAAAAAGAATGAAGTAAAACGACAAAATTTATATTCTTCCTTTGTCTACAGCTAAAACATCAAGCTCCAGTGTGAGAGATTAATGTAATATCATTCCCTCAAGTATTTTGCTTTCAAATATGTGTTTCTCTGCTCCAGGAGAATTGATATTTAGTAGAAAATGAAACTGTATACAATCCAACAAATGGACCTTTTTATATCTGTGTTTTGCCTTAAATTCTTCAGCATAGACGGTGTGTGTGAAAGTAAACCTTCAGGTATTGTCTGCTGTCCTGAGCAGAAATCTAGCCACAGGCATGTTCAGTTAATTGGGAAGCCTATGTCCAGAGGAGGCTATTTCATCTGCATCAGAGGTTTATGAAATCAGAATAAAGAATATTAAAAATGAGCTCTCACCAATGAAATTAATTGCACTCTTGATGTGTGGATGAGCTTATTTTTAATATTCCTTATGCTAATTTCATAAGCCTCTGATGCAGATAAAGTAGTCTCCTAAAATGAAATAGTTTCAAGACACTCCCCGCCCTACAACAAGAATATAAAAAGGCTTATCGCCTGTACCTCCTGGCGTGGTTCTGTATCCAGCTAGAAGGTCAAAAGGCTACCCTGATGTCAGCTCTCAAGGTAATGGAATTCTGCATCTGAGAAATTCATGTGTCTGCCTCAAGTAAACCTTCCATTGAACATGCGATTTAATCTTCTAAAGACAGAGAGCTAGGACCTCCTCAGGCTTAAAGAGCAGATTATGCTATGAACCAGCCTGGCCCTGCTTGGTAATAAACGTTATAAAATGTCTGTATGTGATTTTATTTGAGAATTTCTTTAATCATAAAATGATGGTGAGGTGGTGGAAAAGTAACTAACCTCATCTACCTTGGGCTTATTGGCAGCTCCTATTATCTATCAAAAATAACTTGAGTTGTGCATTCCCAAAAAGATCTGGGTCACTTTACAATAGATTAGTAATTGAGTTTAGTAATAGAGCTGCTACTTTCCAGTCTGCCTTTCCAATGTTGAAAAGTACAGCTCAAAAGAGAGTCTGTTGGGCATCAGCCCCATCAAGCCTGGATATTGGGTGACAATTCTAGCCATTGATTACAAGGACTACCTCTGCTTGTGACTTTGGCCTAACCCTCGAGATCACTACCAAACAGGCTGCTTCACAACACATTAGCCAGTTGGTTCCAAGCTATGAATCCTGTTCCCAGCTTTTCAACATCTGATTTGGTTTCCTAGTCTGCATTTTTATATGCTCAATGATCTACATATTAATAAGTCCAAGATATTAATGAGGAATATTAATATACTCAGGAAGGTTAGTGTATATTTTAGCATGCAAAAAGTGAGCTTTGTCTTCTAGGAATGTCAAACATAGGATCAGAAATGTAACATTAAGCCAGCTGCACATTAAAAAAATTATATACCATGAATAAGTTGGATTTTTCCCAGGTATGCAAGAATGGTTCAACATAAGAAAATCAATTAACATAATATACCACATTAATAGAACAAAGGAAAAAACCCACAGGATAAAATCAAGAAGGGTGAGTCCTTCAACTTTGTTCTTTTTCAAGATGATTTTGGCTATTCAGGGCCATTTACCTTTCCATATTACTTAGATGATTAGCTTTTCCATTTCTGCGAAGAAGTCTGTTGCAGTTTCGATGGGAATTGATTCAGAAGAGGCATTTGACAAAATTCAGCACCCCTTCTGGATAAAAACACTCATAAAACTAGAAACAATATGACAAAAGGCATATATGAAAAATCTACAACTACCATCTTACTCAATGGTGAAAGACTGAAAGTTTTCCACTTAAAATCAGGAATAAGACAAGAAAGACCACTGTAACCACAGTTATTCAACATTATACTGGAAGTTCTAGCCAGAACAATCAGGCAAGAAAGAGAAGTAAAAGAAATATACAGCAAAGGAAGAGGTAAAACTCTCCTATTTGAAGGTAATGTGATCTTACACAGAGAGAATCCTGAAAAAATGCACAGCAAAGCTACTTGAGTTAAGAAACACCTTCAGCAAGGTGGCAGGGTACAAGATCAATAAGCAAAAATCAGTTATATTTCTATACACTAGTAATGAAAAATCCAAAAAGGAAACCAAGGGGAAAAATCCATTTACAATAGCCACTAAAGGAATCAAATATCTACGGATAATTTTAACCAAAAATATAAAGGACTTCTACACAAAAAACACAAAACATTGCTGAAAGAAATCAGAGAAGCCCTAAGTAAATGGAAGGATATTCTATGTTCATGAACAGGAATAAAATATTGTTAAGATGTCAATTCTTCTCAAAGTAATTTACAGATTCAGTGCAATTCCAATAAACATTGTGAAAGACTTCTTCTCAGAAATGGAAAAGGCAATCATCCAGTTCATATGGAAGGGTCAATGGCCCTGAACAGCCAAAATCATCTTGAAAAAGAACAAAGTTGAAGGACTCACCCTTCCTGATTTTAAAACTTATTACAAAGCTACAGTTATCAAAACAGTGAAGGACTGGTACAGGGACAAACATATAGAACAAATGCATCAAACTGAGAGTTTAGAAATAAACCCGCATACCTTTGGCCAATTGATTTTTTTTTTTTTTTGAGGTACCAGGGGCCAGGGATTGAACCTGGAACCTCATATGTGAGAAGCCAGCATCCAACCACTGAGCCACATCAGCAACCCAAGTTGGTTTTTTCATTTGTTTTGCTTGTTTGTTTTTTTTTTTTAGGAGGCACTAGAACTGAACCTGGGGTCTCTTATGCGAAGCAGGCACTTAACCACTTAAGCCACATGTGCTCCCCAGATGATCTTTGACAAAGCTACTAAGTCCATTTGATGGGGAAAGAATAGTCTCTTCAACCAATAGTGCTGGGAGAACTGGATAGCCATATGGAAAAATGAAGGTAGACTCCTACCTCACACCATGTACAAAAATTAACTCAAAATGGATCAAAGGACTAAACATAATAACTAATACTATAAAGCCCCTAGAATATAACATAGGGAAACATCTCCAGGACCTTGTGTTAAGCAGTGGTTTCTTAGCCTTTATACAGAAAGCACAAGCAACAAAAGAAAAATAAATAGGATTTACTCAAAAATTTTAAATTCTATACATCAAAAGACTACCAAGAATGTAACAAGACAACCTACAAAAATGAAGAAAATATTTGGAAGCCATATATATCATAAGGGTTTAATATCCGTAATGTATAAAGAACTACAACTCAACAATAAAAACACAAACAATCCAATTAAAAATGAGAAAAAAATGCGTCTCTGACAGACCTGAAACAGTTTGTGTCTGCTGCTAAGGATTTCACTACAAATGCAAGATAAAAAGGTCCTTGCGCTTTCTGTCTGTTTGGTTGCTGTAGCCAAGATTGAATGGGGGATTATAGGAAATTCTAAAAACATGGGAAAGGGGAAATAATCTTTGCTGCCACTCAGAAACAAACTTGTAAACAGCAAAAAAAAAAAAAAAAAAAAAAAAAAAAAAAAAAAAAAAAAAAAAAAAAAAAAAAAAAAAAAAAAAAAAGAGAAAGAGAGAGATAGAAAGCTTTGAATAGACATTTCTCCAAAGGAGATATACAAATGGCTAATAAATACATGAAATGTCATTATCCATCATGGAAATGCAAATCAAAACCACAAAGAGATACCATCTTAAACCCACTAGTAGAGCTACTATTCTTTAAATAAAGGACAATATCAAGTGTTGCAGAGGATGTGAAGAAACAGAACACTTATACATGGTTGGGGAGAATGTAAAATGGTGCAGCCTCTGTGGAAAGTTTGGCAATTCCTCACAAAGTTTAGTATTACCATATAACCTAGCAATCCTACTTCTAAAAATATTCCCAAAGGAATTAAGAGTAGGGAGTCAAATAGATATTTCCACACTGACGTTCATAGTGGCATGATTAAAAATTGCAGAAAGGTAGAAGCAACCCAAGTATCTACCAACACATGAATGAATAAACAAAATGTGGCATATATAAATATATATATATATATATATATACACACACACAATGTAATTATTGGGCCATGTATTAGTCAGCCAAAGGGGTGCTAATGCAAATTACCAATGATCGCTTTGTCTTTATAAAGGGTATTTATTTGGGGTAGAAGCTTACAGTTACCAGGCCACAAAGCATAAGTTTCTTCCCTCACCAAAGTCCATTGCCAAGTGTTGGAGCAAGAAAACTGCCGACGTTTGTCAGGGTTCAGGCTTCTTAGGTTCCTCTCTTCCCGGGGCTGCGTTTCTCTCCAGGCTTAGCTCTTCCGCTTCTTCCACAAGGTCAGCTGTAGACCATGAGGCTCTCTAGGCTTTGTGTCGCTCCACAAGGCCAGCTGTAGACTATCAGGCGAACGGCTCACTTCTCTTCTCCTGGGGCCTTCCCCCACCCACCAAGGGGTGAGGCTCAATGCCCTACTGATGTGGCCCAGTCAATGCCCCAATCAAAACTTAATCATGCCCAGATTAACAGATCAGTTTACAGGCATGATTCAATATCGATTTTTTGGAATTCATAATTATATCAAACAGCTACAGGCCAGAAGAAGGAATGAAGTTTTGATACACACTACAACATGGATAAATCTTGAAGACATCATGTTAAGTAAGATAAGCCAGACACAAAAGGCCAAAAACTATACAATCTCACTTATATGAAATAAGCAGCTTATACAAATTTATAAAGTCAGAAAATAGAATACAGATTATCAGAGACAGGGTGGGGGAGGGATGTGGGAAGTTAATGTTTAATTGTTATGGAATTTCTGTTTGGGATGATGTAAAAGTTTTGGCAATGGATGATGGAGATAGAGGCACAATTTGGGGAATGTAATTACATTCAGAATTGTATATTTGAAAATATAATAAATGACTATTGTTTTAAGCCAAAGCTTGTGGTCATTTGTTATGCAACAATAGAAACTAATACAGTAGAATTGTGGCTCTGGGTTCATTTTAGAAGAGATCCTGCCCAGACCACAAGGGGATCCCCAAAACAAAAGCCTGTGTAGGGCTGGCAATCTAAAACCAGAAGCGGATTGAGGACTGGGAGCAGTCATCCAAAGGATAACATGCAGAACACATAAAAGGGGCTTGAGGGAAAGATACCTGATGATGGAAGTTCCAAAGAACTCACAAGAACTCACCCCCAAAGAACTTACAGTTCAGGGGAGGAGTAAGGTTAACTGTTTGCTAAGCCCAGAGAGCGGCAAGCCACCAATAGGCTAATAAGAATTTCCTATACCCTAATCCAGGGGTGTACTGGTAAACTGGCTCTACAGAAATGGGGATGGGGGAGCCCTGATTTTTAGTATTTGCTAATTTCTGTAGTCTAGATACACCCAGCATAATTGATTTCAAGCTACGAACAACTAGCTCATGATGTTCCTGATATTTAACAACTGACTCTCCAGAGCCAGTGCTCCAGCACACAACTGCTACCTCTCCTTCCTCCAGTCCCTCCCTTCCACCCTGCAGGATATCAGCCAGCCTGGAGGATATGATGAGTGGAGCGAGGGAGCAGAAGCCTAATCCTTCATCTATTGATCTTCAATGAGGGAGGAGGATGAGAAGAAACTTAACTTTGAATGGGGATTGGATGAATACCTTGACTAAGACATTTATAGAGTTGAGACCAGTATTTGTGACTTAAGAGGATCTAGAACTGTCTTTTACACAAGATGTTCCAACCCAACTCCTGAAGGGCATGGGTTGGGGCCACTGCAAGACCAAAGAACACACCTGGCACAAAACTTATGAACAGAACAGAAGAGAGTAGAGTATCTTCAGTGGTGGCAGTCCAGAGAATGAAAGTAGCACTGCGCAAAGAAGTGGGAAAATGAGGGGTGATCTAAGGGGTTTAACA
>PVKH010016436.1:0-14884 GCA_004027955.1 Chaetophractus vellerosus
TTAGGGTTAGCTTTAGGGTTAGTGTTAGTGTTAGGGTTTGTATAAGAGTTAGCGATAGCGATAGGTTTAGGGTTAGGGTTAGAATTAGTGATAGCTTTAGGGTTAGGGTTAGTATTAGAGTGATGGTTAGGGTTATTGTTAGGGTTAAGATTAGGTTTAGAGTTAGGTTTTGCATCAGCGCTAGGGTTAGGGTTAGATTTAGGTTTAGGGTTAGGGATATGGTTAGGGTTAGGATAAGATTTAGGGATGGGTTAGGGTTACTGATAGGGTTAGGGTTGGTGTTAGGGTTCGGGGTAAGATTAGGTTAAGGTTAGGTTTTCCATCAGCAGTAGGGTTAGGGGTAGGGTATGGCTAAGGGAAAAGGATAAGGTTATGCTTAGGTTTAGAATCAGACTTAGGGCTCTGTTTAGGTTGAGAGTTTGTTTTGCATTAGTGGAAGGGTTAGGATTAGGTTTTGGGTTAACGTTAGGGCTTAGGGTTAGGCTTTGGGGTTGGTGTGAGGGGTAAGTTTAGGGTTAGGATTATGAATAGGTTTAAGTTTAGTTTTAGGATAAATGTTAGGAATAGGTTTAGGTTAAGGGTTTGGGTTAGGGTTAGGGATAGGTTTAGGGTTAGGGTTAGGGTTAGGGTTAGGTTTAGGGATAGGGTTAGATTTAAGGTTAGTGTTACATTTAGGTTTAGGGGAGAGGTTAGGGTTAGGGTAAGGTTTAAGGTTAGGGTTAGCATTAAGTTTAGGGTTATTTATGGTTATGGTTCAGCTTAGGGTGTTAGGAATTGGTTTAGATTTCATGTTTGGTTTAGGGTTAAGGATAGGGTTAGGTTCAGTGTTCGGGTTAGGGATAGGGTTAGGGTTTGGGTTAAGGTTTGTGGTAGGGTTAGGTTTAGGGAAAGGTTTAGGGTTAGTTTTAGGTTTAGGGTTAAGATTAGGATAGGTTTAGTGTTAGGATTATGGTTCGGGTTAGGTATTAGGTTAGGTTTTAGGGTTAGGATAAGTGTTAGGTTTAGGGTTAGGTTTAATATTTGTTTTAAGTTTAGGATTATGATTAGGTTTAAGTTCAGGATTACCTTAAGAGTTAGGGATAGGGATAAGGTTAGGGTTCGGGTTAAGTTATGGTGAGTGTTAGGGTAAGAGTTAGGGATAGGGATAGGATTTGGGTTAGGGTTAGAGTTAGGGTTAGGTTTATGGATAGGGATAATGTTAGAGTTAGGGTTAGTATTAGAGTTAGGGTGAGTGTTAATGTTAGGTTTAGCATTAGGGTTACAGTTAGAGTTATGGTTTGGGTTAGTGATAGGGTTATGGTAAGGAGAATGATTCTTTTTAGCATCTGGTATGGTTTTGGGTTAGGTTTAGAGCATGCTTTAGGGTTAGGGTGTGGATTTGGTTAGGGTTAAGGTTAAGGTTAAGGTTAAGGTTAGGATTAGGGTTAGGGTTAGGGTTAGGGTTAAGGTTAGGGTTAGGGTTACATTTAGGTTTAGGGTTAGTGTTAGGGATAGGATTGAGTTAGGGTTAGGGGTAGGGGTAGGGATAGATTTAGGTTAAGGGTTAGGGTTAGATATAAGATTAAGTTTTATGGTTGGGGTCAGGTTTAGTTTTAGGTTTAGGGTTAATATTTGCTTAAAGTTTAGTGTTAGGTTAAGTGTATGGTTAGGGTTAGGGTTAGGGTGTAGGATAAAAATTAGGGTTAATGTTAGGGATAGGGAGAGAGTTAGGGTTAGGGTGAAGTTAGGGTGAGTGTTAGGATAAGAGTTAGGGATAGGGATAGGTTCAGGGTTAGGGTTATGTTAGGGTTAGTGTTATGGTTAGGGTTAGGATAAGATTAAGGGATAGGTTTAGGTTTAGGGCTAGGTTTAGGTTTAGGGATAGAGTTAATGATATGGTTAGGGTTAAGGTTTGTGTTAAGATTAGGGTTAGGTTTAGGTTTAGCATCAGTGGTAGGGTTAGTGTAAGGGTATGTGTAAGGGATAGGGATAGGATTTTGGTTAGGTTTAGAATTAGACTTAGGGCTTGGCTTAGTTTGAGGATTTGGTTTTACAGTAGTGGTAGGGTTAGGATTATCATTAGGGTTAGGGTTAGGTTTAGGGTTTAGGGTGGTATAAGAGTTAGGGTTAGGTTTAGGTTTATGATAAGGTTTAAGGTTAGGGTTAGGGTTAGGTTGGGGTTAGGGTTAGGGTAAGATTTAGCGTTAGGGTTAGGGTTAGTGTTAAGATTAGTGTTAGGTCTAGGGTTAGGGTTACGGTTAGGTTTAGGTGTAGATATAAGCTTAGATTTTCCCATTAAGGTAATGGTTAGGTTGAGGGTTGGGGTTAATATTTGTTTTATGTTTAGCATTAGGTTAAGTGTTAGGGATAGGGATAGGGTTGTGGTTACAGTTTGGATTAGGTTTAATGTTAGGGTTTGGATAAGATTTAGGGATAAGGATAGGTTTAGGTTTATGGTTATGTTAGGGTTGGGGTTAGTGTAGGGTGAAGGGTTAGGGTTAGGGACATGATAAGGTTTAAGGTTAGGGTTAGGGTTAGGTTAGGATTAGGGTTAGGGTTAGGGTAAGGTTAGGGTTGGGATTAGCATTAAGGTTTTGGTTAGTGTTAGGCTTAGAGTTAGATTTAGGGATAGGGTTTAGGGTTGGTGTAAGTGGTAGGGTTAGGCTTAGGGTTAGGATTAGGTTTAAGTTTAGGGTCTGGATAAGAATTATGGATAAGGATAGGGTTAGGTTTAGGGTTAAGTTAGGGCTAGGGTTAGGATAATAGTTAGGGTTAGGATTAGGTTTTGGGTTAGGGTTAGGTTTACTGTTAGGTTTAGGGTTAGGGATAGAGTTAGGGTTAGGGTTAGTGTTAAAGTTAGGGTTAGGTTTAGAGTTAGGTTTAGCATTAGGGTTACAGTTAGGGTTAGGTTTAGTTTTCGTGTTAGGGTTAGTGCTAAGGTTTGGGTTTGGGTTAGCATTAGGGTAAGGGTTATGGTTAGGGTAAGATTCACAGTTAGTTTAAGGTTAGGGTTTGGGTATGGGTTAGGGTTAGGGTTAGGGTTAGGTTTAGGGATTTTTATAGGTCTAATGTTAGGGTTAGTGTTAGTTATAAGGTTATGTTTAAGTTTAGGGTTAGGTTTAGGAATATGGTAAGTGTTATAGTTAGAGTTTTAGTGTTAGGTTTAGGGTTATGGTTAATATTTGTTTTAAGTTTAGTTTTAGGTTTTTAGGGATAGGGATAGGGTTAGAGTTAGGTTTAGGTTTAGGTTAGTGTTAGATATTAGGTTAGGATTTAGGGTTAGGGATGGGGTTAACATTAGGGTTAGGGTTAGGGTTAGGTTTAGTGTTACGGTTTGTGTTAAGGTTAAGGTTAGGGTTAGGATAATAGTTAGGGATATAGATAGGGTTAGGGTTAGGATTAGGGCTCTGTTTAGGGATAGGGATAGGGCTAGGTTTAGAGTTAGTTTTACAGTTAGTTTTAGGTTTAGCATTAAGTTTAGGGTTATGGTAAGTGTTGGACAGGGTTAGCATTAGTGTTAAATTTTGTCTTAGGATTGGGATTAGGGTATGGGTTTTGGTTAGGGTAAGATTTAGGGTTAGGTTTAGAGTTAGTGTTAGGTTTAGGTTTAGGTTTAAGATTAGTGTTAGAGTTAGGTTTTGCATCATCAGTTGGGTCAGGGTTATGGATAGGGTTATGGTTAGTGTTAGGGTTAGGGATAGGTTTAGGGGTTGGTTTAGTTTTAGGTTTAGGCTTAGGGTTTCTGATATGGTTGGTTTATATTTAGGGTTAGGTTTATACTTAGGGATAGAGATAGGATAGTGTTAGGGTTAGGGTTAGGTGTAGGGTTAGGATTATGGTTAGGATAAGAGGTATTGGGATAGGGTTATGGTTAAGTTTAGCATTAGGTTTAGGTTTAGGGTTAGGATAATATTTTGGGATAGGTTTAGGTACAGAGTTAGGGTTAGGGTTAGTGTTAGGGTTAAGGTTAGTGTTAGGGATGGGGTTAGCATTAAGGTTAGGTTTAGGGTTTGGCTTAGATTTAGTTTTCAGTTAGGGTTTAGGGTTGGTGTATGGGGAAGTGTTAGGGTTAGTGTCATGATTTCTTTTAAAGTTCAGGTTAGGTTTTGCATCAATGGTAGGATCAGGGTTAGGGTTAGGTTTAGGAATATGGTTAGGGTAAGGTTAAGGGTTAGGTTAAGGTTTAGGGTTAGGGTAAGTTTTAGCATTTGGATTGGAGTTAGGGTTAAGATTAGGGTTATGGTTAGGTTTTGCATCAGCAATAGATTCAATGTTAGGGTTAGTGTTAGGGTTAGAGTTTGTATAAAATTCCAGGGTAGCGATAGGTTTAGGGTTAGGTTTATGGATAATGATAGGGATAGAGTTAGGGTTAGGGTTAGGATTAAGGTTAGGGATAGGGTTAGGTTTCAGTTAAGGGTTACGGTTAGGGTAAGTTTTAGGGTTACCAACAGGGTTAGGGTTAAAATTGGGGTTAGGTTTAGGGTTTGGTATACCTTAGTGTTATGATTAGGTTTAGGATTAAGGTTAGATTAGAGTTAGGTTTAGGGTAAGGGTTAGATTTAGGGTTAGGGTTAGGGTTAAGATTAGGATTATGGTTAGTGTTCGTGTTACGGTTAGTTTTAGGTGTAGATATAAGCTTAGGGTTTAGTGTTAAGTTTTGTGTTTGGCTTAATATTTGTTTTAAGTTTAGTGTCAGGTTAAGTGTTAGGGATAGGTATAGCATTAGGGTTAGGGTTAGGGTTATGGATAGAGATAGGGTTAGGATTAGAATTAGAACTAAGTTTAGGGTTAGGTTTAGGGTAAATTTAGTGTTGGGATTAGCATTTGAGTAATGGTTAGTTTGGGCTTAGAGTTAGATTTAAGGTTAGGGTTCAGGGTTGGTGTAATGGGCTGGGTCAAGTTGAGGATTAGGTTTAGGTTTAGGGTTAGGAATAGGGTTAGGTTTAGGGTGAAGTTAGGGCTAGGCTTAGGATAATAATTAGGGATAGGTATAGGATTTTTGTTAGGGTTAGGGTTACCGTTAGGGTTAGGGACAGGCATAGAGTTAGGTTTAGGGTTAGTATTAGATTTAGGGTTATGTTTAGCATTAGGGTTACAGTTAGGGTTAGGTTTAGCTTTAGTGTTAGGGTTAGTGTTAAGTTTAGGGTTAGGGTTAGCATTAGGGTAAGGGTTATGATTAGGATAAGATTTGAGGCTAGTTTAAGGTTAGGGTTTGGGTATGGGTTAGGGTTAGGGTTAGTGATAGTTATAGGTGTAAAGTTTTGGTTAGTATCAGAGTTAGGGTTAGGGTTAGTGTTAGGTTTAGCATTAGAATTACCATTAGGATTAGGATTAGCATCAGGTTTAAGGTTAGGTTTAAGTTTAGGGTCAGGGTTAGGGATAGCATTAGGGTTACAGTTAGGGTTTGCAATAGTTTTAGGTTAGGGTTAGATTTAGGGGTAGGGAGAGGGATAGGTTTCATGTTAGGGTTAGGTTTATCATTAGGTTTATGTTCTCAGTTAGGGTTTGGATTAGGGTTAGGTTTAAGTTTAAGGTTAGGGTTAGGGTTTGAAAAATGGTTAGGGAGTTAAGGTTTATGGTTAGCATTAGGATGAGTGTTAGGTTTTGGATTACGATTCAGGTTAGGTTTAGATTTTGCAACAGCGGCAGGGTTAGGGTTAGGATATGAGTTACGAATAGTGATACAGTCAGGATAGGAGTTAGGGATAGTGATAGGGTTAGGTTTAGTGTTAGGGCTGGTGTTAAGGTTAGGGATGGGTTAGGGTTAGTATTAGAGTTAGGGTAAGGTTTAGGCTAAGGTTTAGCATTAGGGTAACAGTTAGGTTGAGGGTTAGGGTTAGGGTTAGGCATAGGGTTAAGTTTAGGGTTATGGTTATGGTTAGTGTTAGTGTTAGGTATAGGAAAAGGTTTAGGGTTAGGAAAAGGATTATGGTTAGGATTAGCATTAGGGTTTATATTAGGGTTATGGTTAGGTTAGGGTTTATATTAGGGTTATGGTTAGGATCAGGGTTAGGATTAGGGTTTGGAGTAGGGTTAGGGTTCCGGGTTAGGATAATATTTAGGAATAGGGATAGGGTTAAGTTTAGGTTTAGGATTCGGTTTAGGGTTAGGGCTAGGGCTAGGTTTAGAGTTAGTATTAGAGTTAGGGTTATGGTTATGGTTAGGATTAGCATTGGGGTTAGGATTAGGGTTAGTGTTAGTGTTAAATTTTGGCTAAGGGTTATGGCTAGGGTAAGGTTTAGGGTTAGCATTAGATTAAGCATTAGGGTTAGGTTTAGGGTTAAGATTTGGGTTAAAGTTAGGTTTTGCTTCATTGTTTGGGTCAGGATTCAGGATAGGATAAGTGTTAGGTTTAGGGTTAGGGTTACATTAAGATTGGGGTTAGGGTTAGGTTTTGCATCAGCGGTAGGGTCAATATTAGGGTTAGGGATAGGGATAGTGTTAGGGTTAAGGTTTGTATAAGAGTTAGGGATATTGATAGGGATAGGATTAGGGATAGGGATAATGATACTGTTAGGGTTAGCGTTAGTATTAGAGTGATGGTTAGGGTTAACACTAGGGTTACTGTTAGGTTTTGCATAAGTGGTAAGGTTTAGGGTTAGTATAGGGTTAGTGTTAAGGTTAGGGTTAGGGTTAGGGTTAGGATTAGGGTTAGGATAAGATTTAGGGATAAGGTTAGGATTAGGGTTATGGTTAGGGTTAGGGTCAGATATTAGGTTAGGTTTTAGGGTTAGGGTATATTTCAGATTTAGGGTTAGGTTTATATTTGTTTTAAGCTTAGTGTTAGGTTAAGTGTTAGAGATAGGGATAGGGTTAGAGTTATGGTTAGGGTAGGGTTAGGGTTAGGGATAAGGATAGGTTTAGGTTTAGAATTAGAATTATATTTAGGTTTAAGGTTAAGGTTGGGGTTCCTATTAGGGTTGTGGTTAGGTTTAGGCTTAGATTTAGATTTAGGGTTAGGGTTTAGTGTTGGTATAAGGGGTAGGGTTAGGTTTAGGCTTATGATTAGGTTTAATTTAGGCTTAGTATATGAGTTAGGGATAGGGATATGATTTGGGTTAGGGTTAGGGTTACCGTTAGGGTTAGGGATAGGGATAGGGATAGAGTTAGGGTTAGTGTTAGTATTAGTGATTGTGTTAGGGTTAGGATTAAGTTTAGCATTAGGGTTATGTTTAGGGTTATGTTTATTTTTAGTGTTAGGGTTAGTTGTCAGGTTAGGGTTAGGGTTAGCATTAGGGTAAGTGTTATGGTTAGGGTAAGGTTTATTGTTAGGGTTAGGGTTAGGGTTATAGTTGTTTTAAATTTATGGTCAGGATTAGGCTTAGGGTTAGGGATAGTTTTAGGGTTATGGTTAGGCTTAGGGATAGGTTTAGGGTTAGTTTTAGACTTAGGTTTACCAATATGGTTGGTTTATCTTAGGGTTAAGTTTAGATTTAGGGATAGAGAAAGGTTAGGGTTATGGTTAGCATTAGCATTAAGGTTATGGTAAGGATAAGTTTTAGGGATAGGGTTAGGTTAGGGCTAGAGTTAGGTTAGGATTTGGGTTAGTGATAGGGTTAGGGTTAGTGTTAGGGTTAACATTAGGGTTGGTGTGTGGTTTTGCATAAGTGGTAGGGTTAGGGTTTGGTTAGGGTTAGTGTTAGTATAGGCTTAGTGTTAAGGTTAGGGTTAGGGATAGGGTTAGGGTTATGTTTAGGGTTAGGGTAAGGATTAGGGTTAGGATAAGATTTAGGGATAGGATTAGGGTTATGGTTAGGGTTAGAATTAGGGTTAGTTATTAGGTTAGGTTTTAGGGTTAGGGTATGGGTTGGAGTTAGGCTTAGGGTTTATATTTGTGTTAAGTTTAGTGTTAGGTTAAGGTTAGTGTTAGGGATAGGGAGAGGATTAGAGTTAGGGTTAAGGTTAAGGTTAGGGATAGGGATAGGTTTAGGGTTAGAATTAGAATTAGGTTTAGGGTTAGGGTTAGCATACGGTTAGGGTTGGGGTTCATATTAGGGTTATGGTTAGGTTTAGGCTTAAAGTTAGATTTAGGGTTAAGGTTTAGTGTTGGTATAAGGGGTAGGGATAGGTTTAGGGTTATGATTAGGTTTAAAGTTAGAGTTTGGATACGAGTTAAGTATAGGGATAGGGTTAGGGTTAGGGTTATTTTAGGGTTAAGTTTATGATAAGAGTTCATGATGCAGAAAGGGTTAGTGTTAGGTTTAGGGATAGGGGTAGAGTTAGGCTTAGGGTTAGTATTAGTGTTAGGTATTAGGTTTAGTGTTAGGTTTAGCATTAGGGTTAGGGTTAGGGTTAGGTTTAGTGTTAGGATTAGTGTTAAGGTTAGGGTTAGGCTTAGAATAATAGGGATATGGATAGGGTTAGGGTTAGGATTAGGGTTTGGTTTAGGGATAGGGATTGGGCTAGGTTTAGAGTTAGTATGAGGGTTAGGATTACAGTTAGGGTTAGGGTTAGCATTAGCATTACGGTTAGCATAAGGGTTAGGATTTGGGTTTGTGTTAGGGTTAAATTTTTGCTTAGGATTATGATCAGGGTAAGGGTTTTGGTTAGGGTAAGATTTAAGGTTAGGGTTAGAATTACAGTTTGGGTTAGTGTTAGGTTTAAGATTAGGGTTAAAGTTAGGTTTTGCATCATTGGTTGGGTCAGGGTTAGGGATAGAGTTATGGTTAGTGTTAGGGTTAGGGATAGGTTTAGGGATAGGTTTAGTTTTAGGTTTAGGCTTAGGGTTTCTGATATGGTTGGTTTATATTTAGGGTTAGGTTTATACTTAGGGATAGAGATAGGATAGTGTTAGGGTTAGGGTTAGGTTTAGGGTTAGGGTTAAGGTTAGGATGAGAATTAGGGATTGGGACAGGGTTAGGGTTAGGTTAAGGGTTAGGGTGAAGGCATGTGTTAGGGATAAGTTTAGGTTTAGGCTTTGGGTTAGAGTTAGTGATAGGGATAAGTTTAGGTTTAGGGTTAGGGTTAGGTTTAGGGTAAGGGTTAGGTTTAGTGTTTAGATAAGTGTTAGTATTAGGTTTAGGGTTAGATATAAGTTTAGATTTTAAGGTTAGGGTAAGGGTTATGTTTAGGGTTAGGATTAGAGTGAGGTTTAGGGTTTGGATAAGATTTCAGGATAGGGTTAGGGTTATGGTTATGGTTAGTGATAGGGTCAAAGTTAGGGTTAGGGATGGGGTTAGCATTAGATTCATGGTTAGGTTTAGGTTTAGAATTAGTTTTCACTTATGTTTTAGGTTTGGTGTAGGGGGAATTGTTAGAGTTAGGGTTATGATTACTTTTAAGGTTAGGGTTAGGGTAAGAGTTAGAGATAGGGAATGGGCTGGGTTAGGGTTAGGGTTTAGGTTAGGGTTAGGGTTAGGAAAATTGTTAGGGAGAGGGATAGGTTTTGGGTTAGGGTTAGGTTTAGGTTTAGGGTTCAGGATAGGGATAGAGTTATAGTTAGGTTTAGTGTTAGATTTAGGGTTAGAGGTATGGTTATGTTTAGCATTAGGTTTATGGTTAGGGTTAGGGTAAGGGTTAAGTTTAGAGTTAGGTTTAGTGTTAGAGCTAGGTTTAGGGATAGAGTTTGTATTAGGTTTAGGGTTAGGATTAGGGTAAAGGTTAGGGTTAGAGTAAGGTTATGGTTAGGTTTAAGTTTAGGGTTATGTTAAGATAACCCTAGTTAGGGTTAGGTTTTGCATTGGTGGAAGGGTCAATGTTAGGGTTTGTTTTAGGGTTAAGGTTAGGGTTAGGTTTAATATTAGATTTAGGGATAGTGATAATGTTAGTGTTAGGGTTAGTGTTAGGGCTAGGCATAGTGTTAGGTTTAGGGATAATATTAGAGCTAGGGTTAGGGTTAGGGTTAGGGTTAAGATTAGGATTAGGGTTATGTTTTCATCAATGGTAGTGTTAGGGTTAGGGTTAGGGTTAGGGTTAGGGTTAGTATAAGATTTAGGGATAGCAATAGGGTTAGGGTTGGGGTTAGGTATAGGGTTAGGATTAGGGTTATGGTTATGGTAAGGGTTAGGTTTATGGCTAAGTTCAGGGTTAGGTTTAGGATTAGGGTAAGGGTTATGGTTAGCATAAAGTTTAGGGTTAGGGTTAGGGTTAGGGTTAGTGTTAGGGTTAAGGTTAAGATTATGGTTAGGGTTAGGTTTGGCACCATCAGATGGGTCAGGGTTAGGGTCAGGGTTAGGATTATGGTTAGGGTTAGGGTTATGTTTAGGGATAGTTTTAGGGTTTGATTTAGGTTTAGGGTTGCTATATAGGGGGGTTTATGTGTAGGCTTAATTTTAGATTTAGGGATCGAGATAGGTAGGGTTAGTGTTATGGTTAGGGTTAGGGTTAGAGTTAAGGCAGGAGAAGAGTTTGGGTTAGAGATAGAGTTAGAGTTAGTGTAGGGTTAGGGAAAGGGATAAGGTTATGGTTAGGTTTAGGGTTAGAGTTAGGTTTATGTTTAGGGTTAGGGTTTGGGTTAGGGATAGGTTTAGGTTTAGGTTTAGGGTTAGAGTTAGTATTAGAGTTAGGGTTAGGGTTAGGGTTAAGTTTAGGGTTAGCTTTAGGGTTACAGTAAGTGTTAGGGTTAGGGTAAGGTTTAGGGTTAGCACTAGTGTTATTGTTAAGGTGAGGTTTAATATTAGTGTTAGGGTTAACTTTTGCATCAGTGGTAGGTTTTGTGTTAGGGTATGGGTTAGGAATAGGTGTATGGTTAGGATAAGATTTAGGGATAGGGACAGGGTTAGGCTTATGGTTAGCATTGGGTTTTAAGGATAGGGATAGGGTTAAGTTTAGTATTAGGGTTAGGGTTAACATTAGGTTTACGGTTAGCTTTAAGATTAGGGTTAAGTTTAGGTTTAAGTTTAGGGTTAGGGTTAGGGTTAGGGTTAGGGTTAAGGTAAGGTTTAGGGTTAGGGTTATGGTTAGGGTTACATTAAGATTAGATTTAGGGTTAGGTTTTGCATCAGCAGTAGGCTCAATATTAGGGTTTGGGTTAGGGTTAGGGTCAGTGTTAGGGTTAGTATTAGAGTTAGGGATAGCAATAGGTTTAGGTTTAGGGATAGGGTTTGTGATAGTGATAGGGTTAGGGTCACAGGTATTATTAGAGTTAGGGTTAGGTTTAGGGTTAGGGTTAGGGTTACATTAAGATTAGGGTTAGGGTTAGGTTTTGCATCAGCAGTAAGTTCAATGTCAGTGTTTGGGTTAGAATTAGGGTTAGGGTTAGTGTAAGAGTTGGGGATAGTGATAGGGTTTGGGTTTGTATTAGAGTTAGGGTTCAGGTAATGTTTAGGGTTAAGATTAGGTTTAGGGTTAGGTTTTCCTCAACGGTAGTTTTAGGATTAGTGTTAGGGTTAGGTTTAGGGTTTAGTATAAATTTTAGGGATAGCGGTAGGGTTAGTTTTAGGGTTAGGGATAGGGATAGTGATAGATTTAGGGTTAGGGTTAGGGTTAGGTGTTGCATCAGCAGTAGGTTTCAGGTTAGGCTTAGGGTTACAGTTAAAATAAGAGTTAAGCATAGTGATAGGGTTAAGGTTAGGTTTACAGATAGGGTTAGGCTTAGGGTTTGTATTAGCATTAGGGTTAGTGTTAGGGTTAGGTTTACCATCAGCAGTAGAGTTAGGGTTATGGTTATGGTTATGGTTATGGTTAGGGTTAGGGTTAGGATAAGATTTAGGTTTATGGATAGGTTTAAGTTTAGGGTAAGTTTTAAGTTTAGGGTTAGGATTAGTGTTAGGGTGAGGGTTAAGATTAAGGTTAAGGTTAGGTTTTGCATTGGTGGTAGGTATAGATTTAGGGTATGGGTTAGGGATAGGGATAGTGTTGGGTTTAGGGTTAAGTTTAGGGTTAGGGATAGGGATAGGTTTAGGTTTAGAATTAGAATTAGGTTTTGGGTTAGGGTTAGCATTAGTTTAGGGTTGGGTTTAGCATTACAGTTATGGTTAGGGTTAGTGTTAGGTTTAGGTTTATGTGTAAGGTCTAGTGTAAGCATTAAGGATAGGGTTAAGGTTACAATTATGGATAGGCTTAGACTTAGATTCAGGGTTAGTGCATAGGGTTGGTGTAAGTGGTAGGGTTAGGGTAAGGGTTATGATTAGTTTTAAGTTTAGGGTTTGGATAAGTGTTAGGGAAAGGCTTAGGGTAAGAGTTTGGGTTTGGGTTAGAGTTAGGTATATGTTTATGGTTAGGGATAGTGATAGGTTTAGTTTGGGTTAAGTTTAGGGTTAAGATTAGGGTTAGGTATTGGCTTTGCATCAGTATTATTAGTGTTAGTGTTAGCATTAAGGTTAGGGTTAGGCTTCGGGTTAGGGTTAGGGATAGAATATATTTAGGGTTAGGGTTAGGTTTAGGTTTAGCTTTAAGGTTATGTTTAGGGTTAGGGTTAGGCTTAGTGTCAGGTTCCCTGTTAAGGTTAGAGCTAGGGTCAGGGTTAGGCTAAAGATTAGGGTTAGCATAAGATTTAGGGTTAGGTTTAGGGTTAAGGTTATTATTTGGTTTAAGTTTAGGGTCAGGGTTAAGGTTACTATTAGGGGCAAGTTTAGGGTTAGGTTTAGGATTAGGGTTAGGTTTAGCCTTATGGTTATTGATATGGTTGGTTTACATTTAGGGTTAGGTTTAGCCTTAGGCATAGAGATGGGTAAAGTTTAGGGGTAAAGTTAGGGATTAGGTTAGGATAAGATGGATAGAGACAGGGTTAGGAATAGGGATAGGGTTAGGCTTATGTATAGGGATAGGTTTATGGTTAGGTAGAGAATTAGTGTTAGGTTTAGGGTTAGGTTTAGGTTTAGCATTAGGGTTACATTTAGGGTTAGGGTTATGTGTAGGGTTATGGTAAGGTGTAGGGTTAGAGTTAGGGTTATGGTTAAGGTTAGGGTTAGGGTAAGGTTTAGGTTTAGATTAAGGTTTAGGTTTAGGGTAAGGGTTAGTGTTAGGATTAGGGTTAGGTTTAAGATTAGGGTTAGTGTTATGTTTTGTATCAGTGGTAGGATCAGGGTTAGGGTTATGGTTATGTTTATAGTTAGTGTTAGGATTAGTATTAGAGTTAGGTTTAAGGTTAGGGTTTGTGTTAGGGTTAGGGTTAGGGTAAAGGTTAGGAGTATGGTAAGGTAGTATGGTAAGGAGTAGGGTTGGGTTACACTAAGTTTAGATTTAGGGTTAGTTTTTGCATCAGCAGTAGGGTCAATGTTAGGGTTTGCATTAGGATTAGGGTTAGGGTTATGGTTATTATAATAGTTAGGGAAAGCGATAGGTTTGGTGTTAGGGATAGGGTAAGCGATAGTGATAGGGTTAGGGTCAGAGGTAGTATTAGAGTTAGGATTAGGGTTAGGGTTAGGTTTTCATCAGTGGTAGGGTTAGGGTTAGGGTGAGGGTTAGGTATAGAATAAGATTTAGTGATAGCAATAGGGTTAGGGTTAGGTTTAGGGTTAGGGTTTGGGATAGGGATAGGGTTATGGTTATGGCTAGGTGTAGGGTTATGGTTAAGATTTAGGGTTAGGGTTAGGATTAGGGTAAGGGTTATGGTTAGTGTAAGGTTTAGGGTTAAGTTTGGGGTTAGGGTTTAGTTTAAGATTATGTTTAGGGTTAGGGTTTGCATTATCAGTTGGTTCAGGGTTAGGGTTAGCATTAGGCTTATGGTTACAAATACTGTTAGTATATGTTTAGGGTTAGGTTTAGATTAAGGACAGAGATAGGTTAGTGTCAGGATTAGGATTAAGGTTAGGGTTAGTGTCAGGGTTAGGCTTTGGAATATGGTTAAGATTAGGGTTAGGCTTAGGTTTAGCATCAGTGGCATATTAGGGTTAGGGTATGGGTAAGGGATATGGATAGGGTTATGGTTAGATTTAGTATTAGAGTTAAGGTTCAGTTTAGGGTTAGGGTTAAGATTAAGGTTAGGTTTGGGATTAGGGTAAGATGTATGTTTAGGGTAAAGTTTAGGATTAGGTTTAGGGTGAGGGGTAGGGTTAAGTTTAAGATTATGGTTAGGGTTAGCTTTTGCATCATCAATTGGGTCAGGGTTAAAGGTTGGAGTTAGGGTTATGATTAGGGTTAGTTTTAGCTTTAGGGATAGGTTTAGGGTTAGATTTAGGCTTAGGGCTCCCGATATGGGTGGTTTAGTTTTAGGGTTAGGTTTAGATTTAGGGATAGAGATAGGATAGGGTTAGCATTACGGTTAGGGTTAGGATTAGCGTTAAGGTTAGGATTAGTGTTCAGGATAGGGATAGGGTTTGGGTTAGGGTAGGGTTAGGGTTAGGGTTTGGGATAGGGATAGGGTTATGGTTATGGTTAGGTGTAGGGTTATGGTTAAGATTTAGGGTTTTGTTTAGGGTTAGTATTAGATTTAGGTTTAGTGTTAGGTTTAGGGGGCTGACTGGATAGCCCAGTGGATAGGGCATCGGCATACCACATGGGAGGCCCGGGTCGGTTCCCAGGGACCTCTCCTAGCGGGCAGACCGCCTTGAGAATGACAAGCCACCATGGGCGTGCCAGAGCCGCCGTGGGCAGGGCAAAAAAGCTGCCACAGACAGGCAAAAGCCGCCACGGGCAGGGCAGGTCGCCCGCAAATCGAGCGCAGCCAGCCACCCGCGAACTGAAAAGCTGGCCGTGATGGAAGCAGAAGCCACACACAAGCGGGGAAAGCCGCGCCTGCGCAGTGACCAAGTCTCGGCACGTCGCTGCAGTGGGGGGGAAGGGGAGATATGTAATAAAATAAATAAATCTTAAAAAAAAAGTGTTAGGTTTAGGTTTATGGTTAGGGTTATGGTCAAGTTTAGGGTTAGGGTTAGGTTTTGCATCAGTGGTAGGATCAGAGTTTGGGTTAGGGTTAGGGTAAGGGTTAGGGTTAGGGTTAAGAATAGATTTAGGTTTAGGGTTGGTTAGTGTTAGGATTAGTGTTAGTGTTAGGGTCAGGGTTAGGGTTAGGATTAGGGTAAAG
>PVKH010016437.1:0-15735 GCA_004027955.1 Chaetophractus vellerosus
GAGAAAGTAAGGAAAGAAAGAAGGAAGGAAAATAAATTAGACATTGGCACTTGAGATTCTTTTTCATCAGTTTTCTTTAAAATGTCTTATCTGGGGACAGGTGTCCCAAGCAAGAACAATGGGGTGAAAAGGATGGTAAAAAGCTCAGGAACTGGAGATGAGAGCCCAAAGTAGAAAAGTCAATATAACTTTTCAGAAAAACATGAATGTTTGTTGGCCTGATTATTTTTGAAGAACCATTATAAACATTATCAGATGTCTGGCTTGTGAAAGGATGCTAAGAAAAAAAAAAAAAGCATGCGTTTCCAACTAACTATTTTGTTTAAAATTCATCAAAAGTGAAATGAAGACAAGCAAGAAATGATCTCCTTAGGAACTAAGTTTTGTCTTCATTTTAAATGATAAATTAAATGACAAAGATACCTTTGTCTCAAGGTATATACAAAATAGTAATCTACCCACAAGTAATATTTTCAGGTACCCAAACAGGCTCCATATGTTTCAAGGTGTAGACACTGCAGTCCAAAAGCAAGGCTTATGCTTCTCAAAAACTGGACCTTACCATCGGATGACAGGAAGCTGACAGTCAAGGAGATACTTCATATGGAGCAGGAAAATCACAAAGCCATATTATATTGTATTGCAAGTGGCAGGCAGCAGAGTGACTTTAGATGAATAACAGGTTACTATAAAAATACTGAAGGGTCTATCATACTGCACCCTCAGAAAGGAAAGATAAAGGCGATGAAGTCAAATAGAGTTCAATAAAAAACAGTAAAGTTCCTATCTCCCAAAAGAAAAGAACTAAAAATAGGAAAATAATTTTGCTCAGTTTAATGCATGGTGATAATAGCACCTGAAAAAATTCTCAGTAAAGAATCATTTAACCCTTGCAGTTTTATGTCAAAACCACTTTATCCAAACTGAAGGATTTATATGAAGATGAGCACTAGTACTAATGGATAATAATAACCTGAAGAGTTGGAGTGGTGGTAAGGATGGTATGCATCAAGAAAATTCAGCAGGAGTTGACTGAGAGCATTGAAGAAAAGAACAAGTTTGAGTGTTACAATTTCTTGCTGGAACCCCTATCATCACCATCACTCTGGCATTTTATTTCTAAATAAGAAATATATTTTACCTCTCTGAAATTATTTTCTGGTTACAAGCCAACCATTATGAGCCTTTCAGTGAATCACTGAATAGGGCACTTAAAGGGATAAACAATTATAAAAATAACTCTGTCACAAGCACATACATTTTATTTTATTTAGTGATGTAATAAGCTTAGGGGCATATATCAGGTCCAAAATGGTCTTGGTTATTAATTTAAGCAATAAATCATAGGTCTTGCCAACAATGACGGCAAACAGATGCTAACAAGGACATGTATTATTTAATATTGCCATGTGTTATAAAAATGTAAGTGTGTTTAAGACATGTCTTAAATTTTTATAATAATATGCATTTAATACATTACTATTTTGACACATGCAGGAATCAGATTTATAGGCCCCATTCTGTAGCTTCTTCTTCTGTGAACATGAAAGCATATTCTAGATTTTTTTTAAACAAGAGGGGAAACCTTTAAAGTGCATGCTTGCAACAATATCTAATTGGGTTGTCTTGCTGTTTTGTAATAAATAATGTCAGCATTGAAACTCATTAAAAAGAACGACTCTATACACTTTGCCTAAATATGAAAATAGACTGTTTTAAAATTACAAAATTTTAAAGAAACTTTATAGGCTAAGAAAGTATAAGAGTACTTTTAAATCAAGTCATCAACTAATTTTTTTCACATTTCTTTTAAACTGTTCTACATAATACCAGATAAAAATGTACTAACTTGATTAACAAGTAAAGTTCGATATTCAAAGATCTGGAGGAAAACAGCTAAGAAAATCCCTAGCTATTTGCTTTCGATCTTCACGCAAAGATCCTGAGAATCAAACGATATGTCAAAATGCAAAGTAATTTATAATTGAGTCTCTCTATACAAATTATGCCAAACCAAAATATTTCTACTCTAGTATTTCCTCTCAGAGCAGTAGGTTTACATCCCTCTACCAGCAAGCTGAACCCTCCTAGGGAAAGGGCTCGTGAGTGAAGGGAATTAAGGGTTAAGAAACTAATCAAAAGCCTCTTTAAAAAAAAAAAAAAAAAAAGAGCTTTTTAAGAACAACAAGATGCCAACTCTGATAAAAGCATTTTTTCTTTGCACGTTATTTTGTCTAAGTTTCCTTTTCAATCAACTCTTTTAACTGTCAGCGTCGTCTTCTCCCTTTCTTGTATAAGCAAGAGTCCATACTTTAAAACACTTGAGGAAGCAGTGCTTGGAGTATGGAAACTAAATTTTCTTCATTAAATCTACTGAAGCAGATATTAAAAATGCATTTAATATACTGGCGATGGTTGGTGGGCACCGCTGACTGTGACAGGCCAGTTACTGATGATGTGCCGTCAGATGGCCTTCTCAGCAGGCGCCTGGGTCTCAGGCTGCTGAAGGACAGCAATCTCTTCCCTTGTGTGTAAGCTCTATTCATCTCCCCAGTATTTACTAAATCACAGGCCTCTGCACACACAGCCCACGTTTCAGCGCATGCTAACAAATGATGGATGGCCTCGTCAATTCGTTATGTCCTGAAAGCATGGTTTCCTGCCATTCCAATCATCAAACCTCAGCGCTTCAGAGCTGATCAGTCCCAGGGAATATAATTTGCAGGCTCGATTAAAAGAATAGAAGTTCTTTCCACTAGAGTCTCTGACACCCTTTCCGAACTGTTTGTTGTTTCGACCAATATTTGGGAAGAATATTCAGTAAGTGCCCAGCCATTAACACTGGCGAGTTTTTTTTCTGGTGTTTGCTAAGGTATAATTGCATTTTTGACAAAACATTCTAGTTATTTGATAAGGAAATATATGTTTTAAAACAAGTAAGTGGCCCTCTATGCAGAGTAGGCAAAAGCTTACAAATATTTTATATCATATTATATTATAAATGTAAATGCATTAGCAAATGCATTTCAAAGGAACTTTCCTTTCAAGAGACTAACCATTCTTTAAATCATCTAACCTTTTAAAATAATAATTCACAAGTTCTCTTAATTATAACCTAGCTAAAGGTACAAACTACTTAAAAATTCTTCTGACAGTTCCAAAGTTAGAAGACAAAAGTTTGACTTCTCAAAGAAATAAACTTCTTAAAAGAGCATGTATTTTCAGTTCCAAGGTTATATATGTCAGTTGTCTTTTCTATAAGCCGTAAGAACATTTTTATTTTTAGCTATGGCTTATCTATGGAACAGAAAATAATAGCACATTCATACCCTTCATTCAGAAACAGTAAACTTTATAAAAACAGACAGACTTACCACAACTAAACAGATAGCTGAGCTTTGAGGAAACAGGATGGTATTAAAAAGCCAAACAAGTTGCTATAAATAACCTTCTGGAAACGCTTAAAATTAAAAAAAAAAAAGGGCCAGACCCCCATTTAGCCAATAGCTAGAATAGCTAGGTCAGCTCTCACATACCTACAGTCAGCATAAGCTCCACCACATTGCCCTGCCATTCACCTCAACCTTGACCTCAAGATTAAGCTCACTTTTATTGTGCACAAAGGTCATCTGTAGTAGGTCAAAATTCAAAGTCCCTTGTCAGAAAAGGTTGATATATTCCAACCTTTCCTTCCCCATGCATCAAATTTTTCATGGCAAAGTCATATTTAGCAGACAGTATATTCAGCAATTTATTGTGCCATTGTAATATGGTACAGAATACAATTGTCCAAGATGCTATCAAATGAATAAAATATTTTCCATGACAACGTACCAAATCTAGACTCCTTACAAAAACCTCTAACAGACAAAAAAAAAACCCAAAAAAAACTAAGTCTTGTTTTCACACCTCAGAGAGGTTATATGACTTTTGATGAGGCCTTAGAAGGAAAGGATGAAACTATCATTGCAAACTGAAGGAAAGGTGATCCATGTTTTAAGGTTACAGAGAACTTAGCAAGATTGACTCCTGATATTATATGGAAGGCAGAATTTGAAAATTACAAACTTGGACATTTAGCCAAGGAGATTTCCAAACTAAATGCGGAAAATGCAGCCCGGCTTCTCCTTGCAGCTTATAGCAAAATGTTAGAGGAAAGAGATAAGTTGATATCTGAAATTCCATGCCTGTGGAAATCAATCCCCCAGATGATAGTGCCCCATTTGAGAAATTAACTAAACTTGGAACTCGTAAGTCAGGATTGAGAATGCAATTATCCAGGAAAGACCTGTGGAAAGTATTACTGTCTGATGGCTTGGACCCCAGCTTCCTGCATGCTAAACTAACAAGCTTTTTGCAAGACCTGTATGAACAAAACCACTGTCAGCCTGGGCTAAAAGGGACACGGAGGGGAGAGATGGAAGGGAAAACAGCTTTAAGAGGAAAACCATGGAAGCTGAGACCTGGAATTAATACATCTCCTTGGCCAAGAGATGAACCCCACCCATGTGTTCAAAGAGGGTGAGTTTGCCCCTGCATTTGAAGAGGGTGGATTTTCTAGCCCACTGTTCAGGGAGAATTCTGCCTCCCCAGGCTACAGAGAGGGTGGCGCACATTCTCCAAGGGTTGGGGAGAGTGAGGTCGATATCCCATTGCTCTGAGAGGGGTGGGCCTGCCCCCAATAAATTAGGGAAGGCCAGGTCGCCAACACACTGTTCTGAGAGGGCTGGGCCTGTATGCCAGAGATTAGGGAGAGTGTTGCTGCCATCTCACTATACTAATGGGGTTAAGATTGTACCCCAGAGATTGGGGAAAGAGTGGCCATCACCCCAATGTTCTTAGAGGGTGAGGTCTGGAGCTCAGTTACCACTCAGATGCTTGATGAGGGTGGAACCAAGAAAATGGCCATTGGGCAAGCTTGTGGAAAGGGAGGGCCCCCATGAAGCCCCAAATAGAAGAAACTATCATCTTAAGAATGACTCTCAGACTTTGAAATCTAAAGGAGTATGCCCTGCTGGTTTTTGGAACTGTTGGAGACCAATGACTCATGTTTCCCTCCCAAATTCTCCTTATGGTAATGCAAATATTCATCCTATGTCTGTCCCTTTGTATATTGGAAGCAGATAAATTGTTTTGTAAGTTTCACAGGTCTACAGCCAGAGGGAACTTTGCCCCAAAACAAACTGTATTTCTATAAACTGATTGTGATATGATTTTGTACTTAGCATTGCTAACTGAAAGGATTTAAGGTTTTTGAATATTGTAATGTCTTTTTGGAATTCATAGGGTGGAGTGTGGCAGTTTGAGATTATTCATGAATACCAAAAAGAGATTATGTTTGTAAACTGGTCTGTTCCTCTGGGCATGATCCCCTTTGACTGTATTAGATTCAGCTGAGATGTCTTTAATTAAATTATGTTAAGATTAGGGCTTTGATTCTACCATGTCAGTAGGGTGTAATTCAGTTTAAGTCCCCACCCCCTTGGTGGCCTATATAAATGAATACTCACACAAAAGAAGAAGATCCAGAAGAGGAGAGAACTTGGTCATTTCAGTCCTGGCTCAAACAGCTACCGAGAAAAGAGATGAACCCTATGCCAGCCTACAGCTGAGATCAGAAGAAGCTGGGCCCACAGAGGCTTAAGAGGAAGAAGGAAGGAAAGACCAGGCAGAGGTCGACTACCATCTTACTTCAACACGTGGCAACAGACTTCAGTAAAGAAGTAACTCTGAGTTGGACTCTTTAGGGCCTTGTAACTATAAGCTTCTACCCCCAAATAAACACCCTTTATAAAAACAAACAGATTTTTGATACTTTGCATCAGCACTCCTTTTGGCTAATACAAGTCTCCTGGTGTTCACAACAGGATATTGCCTCAATTCAATTTTTATCAATTTATAAAATAATTAACCATAAAGAGAGCTAAGTAAACCACCCAAGGTCAGCAAAGGCTTTTGCCAAACTCAATACACACTAGTGTGAGCCAATCCCCACAAAGAATTCCACTCATTCTAAAATGCAAGCATTCTTGCTTAATATTGTTAATTTTATTGTCCACTTACATATTTTGTCATATCTTATTACTGATACTTCAGATGAAGAGAAGAAATACTCCCATCTGTACGTGTGCTCTAAACCTTTGTAAAGTTATACAAAGTGAAATTATAATTAAATTGGGTATGTTCCCATTCTTTTTCTGTATAATTGCAGAGATGCTTAATTTGCTTTTTATATTGGAGTAACTACCAATTGAAGCTATAACACCTAAGCTTAAAGTTTCTCTAGAGATAATTTATGGCACAGTAAACCCTCAGGTGTACCACTAGAGCACTTCTGAATTCTGACAGAGTGAAGAATAATTTTAATGTCCTTAAATGTAGCTACTAATTAATCTATTTTGAAAGGGATTAATTTTTCCCAAATGATATATGTATATGTGGCTTTTGTTTTTTAGTAAAGCAGCACTTTCTTCGAATGAACACAATCAAATTTCCTTGATGAAATATATCATAATACCCACAATATACCAGACATGACTAAGGTTCAAGACTAGACACATGATCCCATTCTGTTTCCACATTAACTGTGGTAGGGGAAAGTTATGTATCCCCCGTTTAGACAAGAAAAGAAGACCAACATCAATGAAAATGTAAGAATAAATGAGATCTAGATGGAAATATTTTAAGCCCTTTTCAGTATAGAAGCTTAAAATCTAAACAAATTGGTTAAGAAAATTCTGTAACAGATATGCTACAAGGTCATAATGTGTATGGCAAAAGTCTTAAACTAGTGACTGCTGGCAGCGGGGGATGGGGAAGGGAGCATTAACAACTGCCATTGGTGGGCTGAGGGTAGGGGACAGACCTGGTGTATAGCCAATTTTAAGCCACCAATGTGAAGTCACTGACTGTAGAGTTGTGAAAAGATGCACACAATTGGCTCCCGTAAACTGGAAAGAGTAGCACCCCATTGGCTGTAGCCCAAATTCAGCCTACAGTCTTGTTCTGTTTGGCCAGGAATTTTGGCCCACATAGTGTTTTCAAAAGTTCAAACAAACTGACAACATTTCAAACTCAGGATTTTTTTTTTCTTTTTAAATTCATATCTAGAGCTACTTCCTAAAGAGTAGAAGATGTAGCAACACTGGGCCCACATTCCTGCATGGCAATGGCTGGCTAGTATAAAGTGGCAGCTGACCTGTTAGTACACACATGAGCTTTCACTTTGCCCTAATCCTAAGAAGGCCACCTTCCTTCCTTCCCCCACTGTTGATACTTGCCTAGCCCCTAATGGGATGGAAGTCTGTGATCTCTAGGGGAAGAGCAGGGATGGTAAGTCCATGAACCCAGGATAAGTTTTGCTTCTAGATGTGGAACCTTGATCAGATCATTGGGTAGTATTCCTCACTCACTTTCTGCATCTATAAAATTAACCAGATGATCTCTAATTGCTATCTCAGTCCAACACTGACTCCTGTAAGTCCTTGAATCCAAAATAATAAGAACGGTATTCAGGGCCATCTGGAGCAGCTTTTGTGATCTGCATGTGAAGTGCTCCAGCCATGCCCACCAAAATGCAAATAAAAATTCAACACACCATAAATTTGAGATTAAATTTATTTTTATCTTACTATATATTTTAGTTAGCCTCAGGAAACAAGAATCTAGATAATTTTAACATTATCAGTTAGGAAATGATGTTTGTGAGCTATTTTATATATACATATATAAGCTATAAGAGTCAGTGAGATTTTTAATGCCATACAACTAAGAATCCGTCTTATATTCCCAGTCCATTTACCATCTTAGCTAAATGGAGCTTGAAGCACAAGTTAATTTCAAATTTTATTAGCTTTCTCTACCAATATTATCAGCAAAAACAAATATCAGTGCAATCTACCTTAAGTAAAAGATGATATCCACTTGGGAAAGGTATAGACAGAAACCAAAAACTGAAGAAAAAAAAAATCGCAAGCCTAATTTCATGTGTGAATGCAGGAAGACCCATTTAAATGATGCTTTACCCTCCCAGATCCCATCTACATAGAAGGCCATCTACAAAGAGCCTTATTCCTCCGTGAGTCTCAGAAGCCACAGAATCATAGAAGGCTAAAAGTACAAGTATCACAGGCAGGAACAACAAACCATAAAGGGATTTCACTGCATTTCCATTCATCCTGAAGCTGGAGTGGTGTACCCATGGCATTCCTAGATTGAACATTGCCAGTTCTGATTATTTGAGAATGATTACACATGTCCATAACAAACAATAATTCGTAAACTTGCTAAGTGCCAATCTGAATCTTTCATACTGATAAGCTAATATGAGGGAGCAGCAAGTCAACTAGCTGGTAAGTAAACTTAACCCAACACCTGCATCCCAAAGCATACTTTTGTCATACTCTAGGGCTAGCTGCAAATTTGGGGATTTAACAGTTTTAAATGATAACAATTATAAAATCTCAAGGGTCTGCTAAACTTTCTATTTCCTAAAACAGAATAAACACAAGATTAGAGTTTATCTTGGTCCTGGAGCAAAGGAGAGGTCTTAACAATGCCCAGAAATTTAAAATATGTGAGTTATATTTCGGAGAAGGGGTGATAATACCCAAGCACTTTAAGTCTGGGTCTTGGATATGTCTACTGCCCCAGGACAACCTTAGAACAAGACTGAACTTCACAAATAATTACCCTAATTAGCAGAGGCCAGCATTTGGTCAGGGAAAGACCTACTATTTACATATTTGAATGAGTAACATCAAGAGATTTGATACCACCTTACTTTTTCCTCTAGCTGCTTAGTTTTCTCCATTTCAAAATATTTATTCTTGTGGTCTTGAAGTTATATGCACTAGGTTTAATGGTTTTCAACCATTTTTAGCAGCTGCATCTCAATATATAAAACGTAAAAGAAATAGACAGGTCCTGACATATCTTAACCTTTTACTTTGGATGAAAATTTACCAAGCCCTCAATTATCTCAAAGAAACTCTGGGTGTTTATCAGATCATAGTTTGAACACCACACTAGGTTTAATTAAAGTAAAAAATTTAAAAATCTTTATTATCCCTGAAGCCAGAGGGAAAGAAAAGACCATTCCTCAACCTCGAGTCCGCACTTTTTCAAGAATAACAGACCATGTTAACAACTCCTCTTACTTGGCATGAAGGAAGCTTTGGGCTATGAGGAAGGGCTATTAACTCTAAAATATATATTATCAAGATGCCTCCTAAAAGGGAAAAGATGGAAAAAGACAGAAAAGTAGAGGCAGGTATCTATTCCCCAAAGTGGCCTGGAAAGGTTTGGACCCATGACCAGTCCATGGGCCGTGTTTAATACCTGGGGCACAGACTGCTCCATCCTGGTTTCAAACCCATGGACCAGGCCTTCTAGGATCTAGCTGTCTGTTCTCCTCTCTTAAGAAATGCAGACGTGCCATTCAGTTAGATTCTAACTGAATCAGTTAGAATGGAGCTTCTGTTAGAAGCTCCACCCCAGCATCTTTAGTATGTTTACCAGCTCACTGTATGAGCAATTTGACAGAGGAAAGGGGGTAGGAGAAAGATATCTCGAATCAAATATTTGAGAACATCTCCCTTCAAGAAAAAGACAATTGAAAATAAAATAAAGGAAAATTTACTCTTTACTTATGATTTTTATACCAATACATGACGTTTATATAATAAGATCACATTTTCTTTATTCTCTGGAAAAGTACTAGCATATTGCCTGCTTTGTTTTTTAAGGAAAATTCAACCAATATGGCAAAAACTGCATAAAATATATAATAAAAACTTAGTGGTAAATTCACTTAACATTTGTTGCAAAGTCAAATAAAATATTACCCTACAATTATATTGAACTTTTTCCTCCCAGGGAAATAGATAATTCCTCTTTTTGTAAACAAATGAAAATTTCTCCCCACACTAATAAGTCAGTGCATTTATTCTTCTCAGGCCAACACTATTGAAGGTTTTCTTCAAATTCTCCTTTGCAGGAATTCAAGTTCTCGATTTGCACCTATGCAAAACCAACAAAGTACAAATACCAGATAAAGGATAAGCACTTATTTTAGGTAGCAAAGGTTCCACACACTTAACAAATTAAGAAGAGTCTTTAAAGCTCAGCTATAATACATCAACATAATAAAAACCTGAATCTCATAGAATAAAAAGATATTCTTAAAAGGTTATTACTGAAGGATGTTTATGTAGGAGGGTGTTGGCAGGAGTGGGGAGTGGGGCATATGGGAATCCCTATATTTTCTGTGTAACATTTATGTAATCTAAGTATCTTTTAAAAAATTTTTTTTTAATTAAAAAGGTTATTACTGAAGAAAACAGATGAAATAATCATATTCTTTTTCCAGACTTTTTAACCTGAAATAATGATCAATACAAAAATACCACTAGATATCATTCCTGAGTGTATGAATTAATATTATTTGTGAAGGTCATGTAAATTAATTATACATCATTGGCAAAACCACCAATAGAATTTCCAGTTCAATGAAAGACTGACTTTTTCTGCCTTTACAAGCTATTTTCACTCATTATCCTGGAACTCAGGTACACCACAACATTATGAGAAGTGTAGAAATCAACCAAAAGTTAAGAAACAACTCTCAGTTCAATTGAGAGAAATAAGGGCAATAGGAATAATCTTCCAATTAAACAAACTAAATCCTACAGTATTAATTATACACTGTAATGTACTACCACACCCCTTAAAAATCAATGAATCTAGGTTTAAAAAAAAATTCTTATAATACCATGCTATATCACCATAAAAGATTTAACGCAAATTTCTGATATCTGGGCCATATTCAATTGATAATCAAATTTTATGTGTTCACTGCCATCCACCTAATTTGTGGAAACGTTTCTTTCTGCAAATCAACTGGCCTCTGTTTCAATGCAAAATTGTGTTTTATGTTTCAAGAAGTTACTACTCAGTTTTTCTATTCTAAACCTGTTACACAATTCTAATAACCATAACCATATTTACTATTCGTGAAATACTGACCAGGAGCTCTACACTATGCTAAGTGTTTCACATGCCTTAGTTTACTCAATCCTCACTACAGTCCTATGGAACTGAATAGCAAGAAGACAGCAATATTCTGGAACTACGCTGCCTGCATTTGAATCTTGCCTCTTCCACCACCCAGCTGTTGGATTTCACCCCTCCTTTTACAGATGAGGCAACTGTGACTCAGATTTTAAAAAGGCAGCACCAATTCATTTCCCAAAAACAAATTCTCATAGGAGGCAGGAACGACTCCCTATGGGAAAAGTAGACCACTTAAAATGTATCATGGGGGGAGCGGATGCGGCTCAAGTGATTGAGTGCCTGCTTCCCACTTGGGAGGTCTCCGGTTCAGCACCCCCGTGGCTCCTAAAAAAAATAAACAAACAACAAGCTGACAACCAGCAAGATAGCGGCAGAGTAAGGCGCTCCTAGAGTCAGGGCAGTTAGTAATCACCCAGAGCTATCTAAAGCACCTGTTCGGTAGCTCCAAGAGACCAGAAGAGCATCCTGCAACATCCTTGAAAGAATGGAAGGAGACTGCCCATCTGCAGAGAAGATTCGTAAGTAGAGCACTCCATGCCGCTGATGCCATTGCCCATCCTCCACTGACAGCGCAAGCCACCTCGGGAGCTATTCCGTGGGTAGAACTGGAAGTACCACTTCCCAAAAACGGGGGAGGAAGAGATGGTTGGGCACCAACTTCAGCTACTGATTGGTAAATTTGGGCAGGCTAAAGTATAATCCAAAGAACAACTGAAGTTTGAACATGTCCAAGTCTGAAAGAGGCCGGTAGCCACCATTTTGACTCTGCCCCCTGCATGAGGGGAAGCCGGGCTGATTGGAAAATCACAGTAACCATTGGGACTGGCTTCTTTCCATCCAGATAGTACTGCAGCCCTAGTCTAGGCTTCAGCCCCACCTCTAGTAGGGAGAAAGCTGGCAGGATCTGCACAGCCTCTCCAGGTAACTACAGGTACATTCAGCTGGCACAGACTGAATAGTCGGAAGTCTACTAGGCCAACGGCGGTTGTTTTGGGCCCACATGGCATAGACTGCTGCCCACACCTGCAGCTCCATCCCTACCCCAGGCAGGGGAGGAAGGGGCATGAAGCTTCATCAGTCTCTCTGGGCAACTACAGTCTAGGCCTGCAGGACTTGGATTGTTACACACAGCTGTGGCTCTGTCCTCAACCCTGGTAAAGGAGAAAGTTGGGAGAAGCTTCATCAGTCCCTGGGTCAATGAGGCCAGCTTGAGCCTCCACAGCTTACAGCACCAACTACCAACTCCTTGGCTCCTACTACACAACCAGCAAGGGAGAAATGGCAAGAAAGCCCTAAACTAAAGAGAGAAAATGCACCCAGAATAAATACATCTAGTAAGCCAGATGCCAAGACACCAACAAAAAATTAGAATCGACACCAAGAAACAGGAAGATATGGCCCAGATAAAGGAACAAGATAAGCCTCCAAATGGCATAAAGGAGTTGAGACAACTAATCATAGATGTTCAAACAAATCCCCTTAATAAATTCAGTGAGATGACTAAAGAGATTAAGGATATTAAAAAGACATTGGATGGGGAAGCAGATGTCGCTCAAGTGGTTGGGCTCCCATTTACCACATGGGCAGCCCTGGGTTTGGTTCCCCGGGCCTCCTGGTGAGGGCAAGCTGGCCCACTCCCACAGAGGGCTGAGAGCCCACGCCCACAGACAGCATGTGTAGCAAGATGACGCAACAAAAGAGAGACATGCAGACACCGAGGAAACACACAGCGAATGGGCACAGAAAGCAGACAGCGAGCACAAACAGCAAGGGAGGGGGGAATAAATAAATAAAATTAAAAAAAAATAAAATCTTAAAAAGAAAGACATTGGATGAGCACAAAGAATCTGAAAGCATACAAAGAAAAATAGCAGCTCTTATGGGCATAAAGGCACAATAAATGAAATTAAAAATACAATGGAATCATATAATATCAGATTTAAGGAGGCAGAGGAAAGGATTGGTGAGCTTGAAGAAATAGCCTCTGAAAGCAAACACACAAAAGAACAGGTGAAGAAAAGAGTGGAAAAAAATTGAACACAGTCCCATGGAACTAAACGACAGCAAGAGATATGCAAACATACATGTCATGGGTGTCCCAGAAGGAGAAAAGAAGGGAAAACAGGCAGAAGGAATATTTGAAGAAATAATGGTAGAAAACTTCCTAACTCTACTGAAGAACATAGATATCCATGTCCAAGAGGCACGACATACTCCCATCTAAATAAATCCGAACAGATCAACTCCAAGACACATACTAATCAGAATGTCAAATGCCAAAGACAGAGAGAGAATTCTGAGAGCGGCAAGAGAAAAGTGATATATAACATATAAAGGATACCCAATAAGATTAAGTGCCAATTTCTCATTAGAAACCTTGGAGGCAAGAAGACAGTAGCATGATATATTTAAGATACTGCAAGAGAAAAACTTCCAGCCAAGAATCTCATATCTGGCAAGATTGTCTTTCAAAAATGAGGGCGAGTTTAGAATATTCACTAGATAAACAGAAACTGAGAGAGTCTATAACCAAGAGACCAGCTTTGCAGGAAATACTAAAGGGTATACTACGGTCTGAAAAGAAAAGACAGGAGAGAGAGGCTTGAAAGAGAATCTAGAAATGAAGACTATATCAGTAAAAGTAACTAAAAGTCTCAAAAGAGTGGTGAAAATAAATATGACAGATAAAACCCAAAGGTCAAAATGGGTGAAATAAGAATTGCCTTTACACTAATAATATTGAATGTTAAAGGATAAAGTTCCCCAATCAAAAGTCACAGACTGGCGGAATGAATAAGAAAATATGAGCCACTTATATGCTATTTGCAAGAAACTCACCTTAGACCCAAGATACCAATAGACTGAAAGTAAAAGGCTGGAAAAAGATATTTCACACATGCAGTAACAAAAACAAAAACAAAAAAAGCCAGAGTAGCTATACATATATCAGATGAAACAGACTTTAAAAGACACAAGTAATGAACATTCTGAGTAGGAGGTTAGGGAAAAAAAATCCATTTACAATAGCAACTAAAAGAATCAAATATTTAGGAATAAACTTAAGCAACAAGGTAAAGCACTTGTATTCAGAAAACTACAGTGCATTATTAAAAGAAATTTAAAAAGGCCAAAATATTTGGAAGAACATTCCATGCTCATGGATTGGAAGACTAAATATCATTAAGATGTCAATTGTACCCAAATTGATATAGAGATTCAATGCAATCTGGATAAAAATTCCACCAGCATTTTTTAAATAAATGGAAAACATGATTATCAAATTTATTTGGAAGAGTAAGGGATCCCGAATAGCCAGAAATACCTTAAAAAGGAAAAGCAAATTTGGAGGACTCTCACTTCTGGACTTTAAATCATATTACCTAGCTACAGTGGTAAAAACAGCATGGTACTGGCATAAAGACAGACACATTAACCAATGGAACCGAACTGATGGTTCAGAAACAGACCCTTACATCTATTGTCAAGTGATTTTCGACAAGCCTATCAAACCCACCCAGCTCAGGCAGAACAGTCCATTCAACAAATGGTGCTGAGAAAACTGGATATCCATAGCCAAAAGAAATAAACAGGACCCCTATCTCACACTTTAAACAAAAATTAATTCGAATGGAACAAAACCTAAATATAAAACAAGAACCATAAAGCTTCTAGAAGAAAATGTAGGAAAACATCTTCAAGACCTGGTGGTAGGTAGGGTATTCTTAAAGGAGATAAGAGGATAACTGAAATGGACTACTGATGCTTAATGTATACAAGAAGTTTTAATTAGCTTTACTGTAAAAGTGTGGAAATGTATAAAGTTGATGGTAACATAGTGGTTTATAAATGGGAATGTAGCTGGAAAGGGCAGTCTAGGGATATAAATGTTCATTGAAATAAAGCTAGAGAATAATCTAGGAACTGAGTAACACAGTGAGCCCAGAGCTGGAGAAGAACTGTGGTTAGTAGTACAAATGTAGGAATGTCCTTCTGTAAACTAGAATGGATGTATGTCACTATTGCAGGGTGGTGGGAATGTGGAGAAACATGGGAAAAATACAATTGGAGTGACCTATGGACTGTGGTTAACAGCAATACTGTAATATTCATGCATCTATGTCAAAGATGTACTGTGTTGATAATGGGGGAGTATGGAAAAAGTGTGCCAAATGTATGCTATTGGATCATGGTTAGTGGTAATAGTCTGATGATATTATCTCATAATCTGTTATGAAAATACATTTTAAAAATAATAATAGGGTGGGTTGAGAGAAAAATACACCAAATATAAGATATGGACTACAGTTAGTAGTAAGATTTTGACAATATCCTTTCACAATTTTAACAAATGTCTCAAAAAAATGCAAGGTGTTGGTGGGTTTATGTATGGGAACCCTGCATGATGTTATGCATGTTTGTTTTGTAAGTTCTCATCTTTTACTATACACTCATTATTTATGTATGTTCATGTATAAATGATATAAAAATAATAATAATTAATAATAATAATAGGGTGGGTAGGAGGAAAAAACCACCAAATGTAAGATACTTTGGGTAGCAGTAATATTTTGAGGATGTGCTTTCATCATTAGTTAAAAATGTTTCACAACAATGCAAGGTATTGGTGGTAGGGTGAGGTATGAGAGCCCTGTATGATGCTAT
>PVKH010016438.1:0-15738 GCA_004027955.1 Chaetophractus vellerosus
CCATGGACCCTCCAGAGTGGTAGTGCCCTGCCAAGACTGGTTGTGGGGGTCCATCCAGTCAGAGGTGGGAAGGCCAGGGAGAAGAGCCCACTCAGAGTAGGCACTGAGATGATGAATGGGATTTGCGATGGGGCCAAGAGAAATCAAGGGAAGAACGTCGGCAGCCCCTGTGCCTGGGCTGGGGGAGAGAGACAGAGCCTTGGAAGACATACGGAGGGCCCGGAGTGCAGCCATAGGAAGTGGTGGAGCAGGTTCACACCAAGACCTACAGAGGGTCCTGCCCTGGAAGGGCATAGCCAGGAGAGAGGTGAGGCCCCAGCTGGGGATAGTAGTTTCCAAACTTTTGAACTCATGGAGTCCAGCAGCTCAACTGCGTTTCTCCAAAGAACTTGCTCAGTTGGTAGAGGACATGTGCTTTTCTTTCAGTCTATTGAGAAACTCACAAACCTGTAAGAAATTGGGCAAAGGAAGAATAAATCTCAGGAAGTACATGGGCACAATGTGTAAAACAAACCTGAAAGGACCACAATTTTATTATGTTTTTTGGGAAATATTTCACTATCAATGTGTGGATCTTCTGAAGAATGGAATATAAGAAGAAATAGTTGTTTTTTTCAGGTAGCTTTTCAAATCCTGAGAAATTTTTGATCAGAGGACATTCGAAGAGAACAATATTTATAGAGCTGAAATTCAGAATATAATTTTGAGTCCATAAAATATCTTGTTCTCTAATAGATTTTGAATTAAAATAATTCTTTGTATTGCTTCATGTTTTCTTTGTATTTGAAGCAATAAAATGAAATTATATCTTTCTACAAGCTATAATCATTCATAAGCTATATTTCAATCTTATCAAGAATTTTTATCTAAATTTATCTTTTTCTTTGACATGGAGTTGATGGCATGAAAAGACTACTGAACTAGTATATAAAAGACCCAACTGGGTTTTAGCTCTGGCTCCTTTTTTAAGGAGATGTATGTCCTTGTGCAATTGTTTTACCTCTCTGAACTTCAGTTTTCCTCACCTGTAAAGTTGAGAGTCATGAAGATTAGATGAGATGACATATGTACAGTGCTTGGCAAGCTATAAGACACTCGCAGATTTGCCCAAATCTGAACAGCTGTGGGAAGGTGGATCATAAAAGACAAGCTTTAAAAATTTTTTTTCTCATCATCTTGCTGCATCTTTAAAGGGTGAAGGCATATGTTTTTAGATGCTGAGGGCACTTAGTTGGTCTCTCTTTGTTTCTAGAATCCTTTTAAAGTCAGAAGAGGGATGGGTACCATTCAGACATTTCTGTTTCTTGGCTACTAAAGCAAATACCATACAATGTGTTGGGTTAACAACAGGAATTTGTTGGCTTGCTTCCTCCTGGGTCTGGTATATTCTGGTTGGCTGGCAATCTTCGGGGTTCCTTGGCTTTTCTATCAAGAGACAATGCACATGGCAGCATCTTCTCCTTTCTCTTCCTGTTTCATTGACTTCCAGCTTCTGGCTGCAACCTCAGGTTTCCCTCTCCATCTGACTTTCATTCTGCTTATAAAGGGCTCCAGTAATCCAGATTAAAGCCCAACCGGACGCAGTTGGGCCACATCTAACTGAAGTAACATTTTAAAGAGATCCTATTTACAATGGATCCACACCCACAAGGCTGGGGGTTGAGACCTGAGCATGCCTTTTGTGGGGATATGCTTCAATCCCCAACAGACCTAGTCCCCCAAACAAAGGTCAACACGCACATTTTAGGGGAAATCTCAAGGGTACAGAAATGGAACAGGGGTAACAAAGGTAAAAGTTTAACCTGTGAAGAACACATGGGTTGGAAAGTGTAGAACACCCTTGGGAATTCTCAGAAGAGGATGGCTCACGACAAGAGGAGTGGGAACTGGTGCCTTGTTAGAAAATTGCACAGGAATGCACAAATTAAGATTGATGTTTGGAACTCCAATTTCCATACTTTCTATTGTTTCTCTTTTCTCATAATAAACTGTCTGTCTTTCTACCTCTTTATTCAATCAAGTAAGACACAGTGAGTTTAATGAGTTTTGATTTTTCCCTGTTGGGAAGGCCTGTCAATATTTCATAGGCAAGCAGAAAGAGGCACTAAAAAAGCCCTATTAAAATGTTTTAATCATTTTTGAAGATCCAAAGACAGGTTCTTTTTCTGCAAAGCTTTATTCTCTTTTTATGAATTCCTCTCTTTGCTGATTTGTCTTTTGTAATTACTCAAAGATCAAGCAGCTCATACAATGTACCTGAATTAGCTTTATGGATTTGCCAGGGTAGCCTGTTGGCTTGCCTTCATAGCTGTCAAGCTGCAATTAAGTTGTCAAAAATTTTCAGCTTGCTACCTATATACAATGTAAACAAATGGTTACTGGTATCAAACTATTTGTGAATAGTGTTTTTAAACAATTCTTTGGTTAAAATGGCATCCTTAAAAAACTTACATAAGGGGTGAAGTTTTATTAAAGTCATAAAGATTTGATTTGAGTTGTGTTTTTCTTAAAAGCAGTTTTGTTGAGATATATTCACATACCATACAATCTATCCAGAGTATACAATTAATGGCTTTTAGTATATTCACAGAGTTGTGCATTTATCACTATAATCAATTTTAGAACATTCCCTTTACTCCAAAAAGAAAAATCTATACCCCTTAGCATTCACCTGTCAATCCCTCTATCCTTCCCCAGCCCCATATAACCACTAATTTATTTCTGTCTCTATTGATATATTTATATTTTCATTTTATATAAATGGAATCATACAATATATAGTACTGCAATTTTGTGTCTGGTTTCTTTCACTTAGCATAATGTTTTTAAAAATTATTATTCATTTTTAATTAGAAAAGTTGTAGATATACAGAAAAGTCACGTAAAAATACAACATTCCCATATACACCTCTATTGTTGACACTTTTTTACAATTTTTTATTTTATTATATATCCCCCCCTTTCTGCCCTTTCCCGCTGTGTTCATCTTTGCGTTCCTCTGTGTCTGCTTGTCTCTCCCCCGCTGTGGGGACCCGCCGAGTCAGCTCACCATGCAGCGGCCTTGCCTGCTCGTGGGCGGCTTTGCCCTACCAGGGGCAGCTTTGCCCTGCCCGCAGCGGCTGGCCTTCTCAAGGCGGTCTGCCCGCTCAAGAAGGTCCCGGGAATCGAACCCGGGGCCTCCCATGTGGTAAACCAGCGCCCTACCAATTGAGCTACAGCTGGCCCCATTTTGAGCTACAGCCGGCCCTGACACTTTGAATTAATGTGGTACCTGTTACAATTGATGAAAGAATATTAAAATAGCACTATTATCTATTGTCCATACATTAGGTATATTTTCCCCATATATCATCCCCATATTATTAGCAACTTGTTTTAGTGTTGTATATTTGTTACAATCCATGAAAGAACATTCTTATACTTGTACTACTAACCTCAGTCCACTGTCTACAACAGGGTTCACTGTGTTATACAGTCCCATGTTTTATCTTCTAACATTCATTCTAGTAACTTACATGATCCAAAACAACCCCCTTTCAACTACATTCATGTACATAATTCAGCACTATTAATTTCACTCACAATAATGTGCTACCATCACCACTAACCATTTCAAAACCTTTACAATCAAACTAAATAGAACTTCTGTACAAATCAAGCATCAGTTCCCCATTCTCTATCATCAATCTATCCTCTGGTAACCTATATTCTAGATTCTAACTCTAAGAGTTTCCTTATTATAATTACTTCAGATCAGTGAGATCATACAGTATTTGTAAGCCTTTTGTGTCTGGCTTCTTTCACTCAACATAATGTCCCCAAGGTTCATCCATGTTGTTGCATGCATCAGAACGTCATCCCTTTTTACAGCTGAATAATATTCCATTGTATGTTGTGATGGTTAGGCTAATGTGTTAACTCAGCCAGGTAATTGTGCCCGGTCGTTTGGTCAAGCAAGCCCTGGGCTAATTGTAATACATGGTCATTTATGGATTTTAGTTACCAGAGAGTTTACTGCATAGATAGCTGATTACATCTGCATCAACCAGGAGGATTGTCGTCAGCAATGAGTATGCTTTATCCAATCAGTTGAATGCCTTAAAAGGGGAAGTGATTTAAACATTCAGAGAGAATTTCCTAGCTTGTCTCTGGACAGCCAATGTGTCCCGGAAACGCATCAAGGACCTTCATTGGACTTTCACTGGGGCCCTTGGTTTGCAGCCTGCCTGCAGAAACTGGACTTGTGCATCCCCATGGTCACGTGAGAGACTCTTATAAAATCTCAAACTATTTACCAATATCTCCTGTTGATTCCGTTTCCCTAGAGAACCCTGACTAATACATATGTATATACCACATTTGTTTATCCATTTACTGGTTGATGAACACTTGGGTTGCTTTCATCTTTTGGCAGTTGTGAATCACGCCTCATGTATTTTGCAGCACCATGGTTAAGTGCATAAATATTTGTGATTGCTATTTCTTCTTGGTGGATTGCCTCTTTCATTAATATATAGTGTCCTTCTTTATCTCTTGTAATAGCTTTGACTTAAAGTCTATTTTGTCTGATATTTGTATAGCTACCTCAGCTCTTTGTTGGTTACTATTTGCACGGAATACCTTTTTCCATCCTTTCACTTTCCACCTATTTGTGTTTTCTGGTCTAAGGTGAGTCTCTTGTAAACATCATATAGTTGGATCATGCTTTTTAAAATCCATTCTGCCAACCTGTGTCTTTTGATTGGGGAGTTTAATCCATTAACATTCACTGTTATTACTGTAAAGGCAGTACTTACTTCAATCATTTTTGGTTTTTACATGTCATATCTTTTATTTTTCAGTCCCTCCATTCCTTTATCACAACCTCCTTTTTTGTATGGTTGATCTTTTTTGATGTATCTGTCTGATCCCTTTCTCATTTCTGTTTCTGTATATATTTTAAAATACTTCCTTTGTGGTTACCCTGACTTACATATTATACAACCTATTTTTTCTAACTTACTAATTTGAAAAGATACAACCTAGCTACAATAGCATACATGCTATCTGCTCCCACATCCTTCTGTTTCCTCTTTTTATGTTGTTTTCCTCCCACTTTGCCACTTTATATTTTGCATGTCCATTATCAGGAAATATGCATTTTTTTTCTTGTTCAGTTGTGTCTTGATTCTTACATGAATTAAGGAGTAGAGTTGTATATTTAGGATACAGTACTATTGGGCTTTGCATTTACCTTTTTGCTTCCCTTATAGATGATCTTCATTTCTTCACATTACTTCGTGCCACTCTTTCCTGTCTTTTCCTTTCAATCTGCAGAATCCCTTTAATAATTCTTATAGGGAAAGGTCTCTTGTTGATGAACTCTCTCAGTTTCTGTTTATATGTGAATATTTAAAATTTTCCTTCATTTTTGAAGGACAATTTTGCTGAATAAAGAATTTTGGGCTGGCAATTTTTCTCTTTCAGTACCTTAAATATATCATACTACTCTGACTTCTCATCTCCATGTTGTCTGATGTGATATTGGCACTTAGTCTTAAATAGATCCCTTTATGTGATGAATTGCTTTCCCTTTTCCTGCTTTCAGAATTCTCTATTTATCTTTGACATTTTACATTCTGATTTGTATGTGTCTCTGAGTAGGATGTTAGGATTTATTCTGTTTGGAGTATGTTACACTTCTTGGACATGTATATTTATGTCTTCCATAAGAGTTGGAAGTTTTCAGTCATTATTTCCTCAAATATTCTTTCTGCCTCTTTTCCTTCTCTTCTCCTTCTGGATCCATGATGCATATATTTTTCTACTTTGTCCTATTAGTCAAGTCCCTGAGACACTGATCAACTTTTTCTATTCTTTTCTCTATGAGTTCTTCTGACTGTATGATTTCAGTGGTTTTGTTTTCTAGTTCACTAATTCCTTCTTCTGCTCGTTCAAATCTGCTGTTGTATGCCTCTCTTTTTAATTTCTACTATTGTTCCTTTCATCCCCATAATTTCTGTTTGTTTCTTTTAGACTTGCAAATTCTTCTTTATGCTTACACATTGTCTTCTTAATCTCCTTTATCTCTTTATGCACATTTTCCTTCATCTCCTTGAATTGATTTAGGAGATTTGTTTGAGCATCTTTGATCACTTCTTTGAACTTCTCTGTCTCCTCTGAAGTTTTAATTTGTTGCCTTGACTGAGTCATATCTTCCTGTTTCTTAGTATAGCTTATAATTTTTTGCTGATATCTAGGCATCTGGTTATCTTTTTTTTTAAGATTTATTTTTTATTTATTACATATCCCCCTGCCTTTCTTCTTGTTCTTGCTTTGTTCATTCTTGTGTTCTTCCGTGTCTGCTTGTCCCCCCACCCTGGTGCGGTGACCTGCTGTGTCAGCTCACCGCGCGGCGGCCTGCCTGCTCGCGGGGGCTTGCCCTGCCCGTGGCGGCTTTGCCCTGCCCGTGGCAGCTTGCCTTCTCAAGGCAGTCTGCCCGCTCGAGGAGGCCTCAGGAACCGAACCTGGGGCCTCCTATGTGGTAAACCAGCACCCTACCAACTGGGCTACAGCCAGCCCCCGGCATCTGATTATCTTGATGAGTTAACTCTGATGGTCCATTTCTCTCTCTTGTCTAGGGCTTTATAGTTGATTGCCTTTGTGTTAAGGCTCTTCTTGGATGCTTGGTCTAACTTATTCTAGACCTTTAGAATAGCTTGTGTTTAATTGTTCTGATTTTCTCAGCTCTTTTTCATCTGATTCTTGCCCTGGATATGTGGTGCAATTTTTAAGATTGCACTTTTTGTGCAATTGTTTCACCTCCAGGAGAGATTCCTTTCTTCTATTCCCTCTCTGGGAATCTTGATCTGTTCTGTTTGTTTTTGTGCATACTCTTTTTCCTAGCTCCTATAATTTGTTTAAATTCTCTCCCTCACTTAGTGCCCCATTTTCTTACACTTTTCAGTTCTTGGGCCAGTCCTATCTTACAGCAGTTCACTTTAATGCACCCCCCTTTTTCTCTTTGAGGCTTTTCTGCCTCTAGTTTCTTCTCTTTAGGGTATCCCTTCCCACAGAGCCAGATGGGGTCAGACTGGAAGGGTGGATCACTACAGAAAAGTCTTATTGCACTTAGATGGTCCAGTCAACAGAAACTGAATTGAGTGAGCACAACATCTGCCAGCTGCAGTTCCACCACTATCTCTCTCTCTCTTTACTTGCCCTGGAGGTGCTTTTGTAAACAGTGTGCCTCAGCAGATTGTTTTCAGCCCTGGGTCTCAGGGCAGAAATGTGGTTTATTATACCAACCCTCCTGTATTAGTTGCTATAGCTGCTGTAACTAATTACCACAGGCTTAATGGCCGAAAACAACATGAATGTATAGTCTTATAGTTCAGGAGGTTAGAAGTCCAAAATTGGTTTCAGTGGGCTAAAATTAAGTTATTGGCAGGGCTATGTCCCTCAGGAGGTTTTAGGGGAGAATCCATTCCCTTGCCTTTTTTGGCTCCTAGAGTTCTCTACCATTTCTGGCTCATGATCCTGCCTCACTTCAACTTGTGGTTCCATCATCACATCTCCTCCTTCTCAGAGTCTGACCCTCCTGCCTCCCTCTTATATAGACTTTTATGATTACATTGGATTCATCTGGATAATTCAGGATAATCTTCCCATATCAAAATCCCTAACTTAATCTCATCAACAAAGTCCTTTTTGCCATATAATGCAACGTATTCACAGATCCTGAGGATTTGGTTGTGGACATCTTTAGGAGGGCCATTATTTTGCCTACCACACCTCCAAAAGCCAAGAGGACAAATCATAAGCAATTATCTATAGCTGTGGTCCTGTCATACAAGTATCATTTCTTTATATAAATGGCATCATCATTTTCCTGCCAGGATCTGTTTCTCTGACCTATTTGTTCATCCTAGTAGGGAAAAAGCTGCACAAAATCAGTGAGTCCTCTTACTGGGGCTGTGGGTCTGATGTCAAGGTGGCACAGTGTGCTGAAAAGAGTACCCAGCCATCTCCCCCTGTTAGGAGCTAGAGGACCTTGATCAATTAAGATGGTGATAATGATTCTCATCCTGCAAGGATGCTGTAAGGGCAAAATGAGGTAATTGCAGAAAGCACCAGGCACATTGAGGGGTTACTTCTTCACTTTAGTGCCTTACTTTTTCTTCTTAGGCAGACAATGCAGATTCTGCCAGTGCCTCTTATCTGGCTTGTTTACTGGGGTAATTAATGGAAATGCCAATAACTAAGGCTAGGGGAGATATTGGTTTGATGGGGCAGGTGAGAACTTTGGTGTGAGACATGTTGAATTTGAGGTGATGCTGGGCTGTAATCGGTCAGAAGCTAGTATCTGGAAGTTGGGCTGGACATAACTGACATAAGCAAACTGAGAGATTATCAATCACACAATATTAGTGGGCATTCTTTGGTTGCCTTCTCAGCATTTGTTAGGATTCCTCTCTCATCCTGATGGCACCTAGATTTTTCTTTGGGAAAGCCACTCTTCCATCATTTGTGGTAGTCAAGTGCTTTGGGTGGCATGGACCCTACTTTCAGCTCTAAGGGAAAGCTGTGATTGTTATAAGTTGATCGATGTTCTCAGAGACTTCAAGGATATCCCCAGCAAATGTCACCTCTTCCCTGCCTAGGTTCTGAACAACCTGAGAGACAAAGTAAAGAGTAAATATGGAGGTGCCAAACAGCACTAATACTGCCATAGAAGCCGGGTTAGAGGATATGGCTCATGTCTGTCAACCAAGTGGCCTTACTAACATTGAACCCCAAATTATGCAGATTTAGGTACCCAGTCACGGGCTGATGAACCTTGACGGGTCCTGCTACATGGAGGGAAAGAAGAGAACTCCTGTTCTCTGAAGGGAGGCCTACTTTCAAAATGAAGGGCAGAGCTGATTTGAGCATTCTCAGTTTCTACAAAATGACCAATCAAATGAGTTGATCTACCTTATCAGGGGCAGAGAGAGGTTGGAGTTACACTAACTGAGGCAGCATCAGGAGTGGGAGAGAAGCAGTGTTCATAGCAGATACTATCTCATCCTTCTTGCCACAGTGATTGGTTCAGGGATGGATAGCAACCTAGATCTAAGCCAATCAACCATAGTTTTCCCTAGCCTCAGAGATCAGTCCAGATTGTCCCAATCAGAGTGAAGTGCAAGTGTTTGATACCTAGAAGGTCATCTGGAAAGAAGAACTCTTGTAACCACCTTGCTTCCGAGAGGAAGGTCAGCCTGAGGATAAAGCTGGCATGAGAAGGAGAGCAGAGCAATGAAAACCATGGAAGCACAGAGTTAGATCCCTGATCAAAACATGCCTGAAACATTCCTGGGCCTTTTTAGTAACATGAACCAATAAATTCTGTTTCTCATTTAAACCACTTTGAATTAGACTTTTCTTTTACTACCACCAAAACTTATCCCAATGAATACAAATATCTCTCATCTATTTTAAAACCAGATTCAAATCACCTCGCTAATAAGGTTTCTATAATTGGCCCTATTACACGTGACTGAAGACAGTTCCTCATTATTTAGTGTATATTATGGCTTTTTATGTGTAATTATAAATTATTATTAGGATTTTGATAGGATATCTTTTTTTGGTTCTTTCTTCTTTCATCCTGTGTCCTTCTACCTAAAGTGTGATTCTTGTAAACAACTTATATTTGTCTTGTGGTTGTTTTTTTTTAATCTAATTGGATAATTTCTGTCATTTAGTTGGAGTGTTTCTTCCATTTACATTAAAGTAACTACTGATATGGTTGGTTTTATGGTTGTCATTTGTTATCTTTTTGTCCCATCTGTTCTTTGTTCCTTTGTTCTTCCTTTTCTGCTTTCTTTTAGATTAATCCAGTATTATTTAGTATTCAGCTTTATTCCCTCTATTAATTTTCAAGTAATATCTTTTGGTTTCTTTTTTAGTAGCTACTAGAATAAAGATTGCAAAATGCATTCTTAACCTATCCGTGGCAGTTTGAAATTAATTATGAATCCCTAAAAGAGAAAGATTATGTTTGTGGGCTGGTCTACTCCTGTAGGTGTGAGACCTTTTCAATTGGACTACCTCAGTGAAGCGTGACTCAGATTGAGTTTCACCCTTTTGCCAAATCTGATAAAAAATGGAGACACACAGGAAAAGAGAGCTCTGCCATTTTTGAGCCTGCCATGTGAGAGAAAGGAGAGGCTCAAAGAGCTGAGGCCCTGGGGAGAGATGAGCCATATTCCTGATAGCTTGCTGCTGAAATTGAGAAAAAAGCGGAGCCGCTGAGCCTGAGAGAGGCGACCTGTTAAGAGATAACCCCCATGTCTTGTTGCCCACAGCTGAGCTCAGGGAGATGATCTAGCCCCAGTGGGGAAGACAGAGACCAGGCAGATATCGCCTGCTATCTTGCTTCAAAATGTGGAGCTGACTTGGGTGAGAAAGAACCTCTTATGTGCCTTGAGTTGGACTTTTCACAACCTCGGAGCAGTAAACTTTTACTCCAAATAAATACCCTTTACAAAAGCCAACATATCTCTGGTACTTTGTATTGGCAGCCCTTTGGCAAACTAATACACTATCCCTATTATATCATTTCATAAACAAAGTAAGACATTAGATTATAATTCCATTTATTATCTTCCTGACATGATGCTATTTTTGTCATGTTTTTCCTCATCTATTGTAATATATTGTCATTATATTTACTTTAAACTACTAATAGTCTTCTAAAGAAAAAAAATTTAAAGAATTTTTTATATTTATTCATACTTTTGCTCTTTCTGTTGATCTTCATTGATTCCTACAGATACAGGCTTCCATATGGATTCATTTTCTTTCATCCTGAAAAACTTCCTTTATTGTTTCTTATAGTGCAGGTCTTCAGATGAAAAATGTTCAGTTTTTGTTTTTATTTTGTCTTCATTAAATTTTTTTTTTTAATTCTAAGTTGAGAGTTTTCCTCCAGGACTTTAAAAATGTCATTCCATTGTTTTCTGGCTTCCATTGTTTTCTGATGAGAAGTTGTGATGATTAGGCTAATGTGCCACTTAATTGTGTCCAGGTGTTTGGTCAAGCAAGCACTGGGCTAATTGTAACACAAGGACATTTATGGACTTTAATCAACAGTGAGTTTACTGCATAGATAGCTGATTACATCTACATCAATCAGGGAGATTGCCATCAGCAATGAGTGATGTTTTATCTAATCAGTTGAATGCCTTAAAAGGGGAAGTGATTTCAGCATTCAGAGAGAATTTCCCAGCTCATGTTTGGACAGCCAATGTCTCCTGGAAACTCATCAAGGACCTTCACTGGACTTTCATGGAAGGCCCTGGCTTGTAACCTGTCTGCGGAACCTGGACTTGTACGTCTCCACGGTCACGTAAGAGATGCTTATAAAATCTCATATTAATGACAGATATGTTGATTCTGTTTCTCTAGAGAACCTTGACTAACACAGAAGTCAGCCAACATTCTTATTTTTGTACTTATTTTTTAAAAAGCACAATGAGCCCTTTACCCCTCTTGGCTGCTTTTAAGATGTGTCTAGGTGTCATTTTCTTTATATTTCTCTAGCTTGGTATTCACTAAGATTCTTGGACATATTGGTTGATATCTTTAACTAGTTTGGAAAATTCTTGGCCATTATCTCTTCAAATATTTCTTTTGCCCCATTCTCTCACCTCTGTTCGTAGACACCAATTATCTGTATGCTAGATTATTTAATATTGTCCTATAGGTATCTGACTTTGTTCTGTTTTCCCCCCACCATTTTTTTTCAAAATTATCCAAATTGAAGAAACTGAAGAATTAGCCAAGGTTTGGATAATTTCTATTGACCTATTTGGAATTCACTAATTCTTTCATCTTCTATATCCATCTGCTATTAAGTTCATTTAATAAATTCTTCATTTCAAATATTGTAATTTTTTTAGAGTTTTTTATAGAATTTCCATTGTTCTGCTGAAATTCTCCATTTCTTTGCCCATTTTGTCCATCTTTTTCTCTAAGTTCTTTAATAGTTATTTTAATATAATTAGTATAATCAATATATTTATTATATTATATTAATTTTATTTTAATAATATAATTATTATATTTATTATATTATAGGGTTAATTAATATGACCAATATAATATATTTAATATTATCATCATTATTTCCTATATCTTAGTTCCCCAACTAGATTGTACATTCTTGGAGGGCAGTTACTATGTTATTTGTTTATTCATTGCACAGTGACTGAGTATCTGCTATGTTTTTGGTCCTTTGCTAAGGTTACAAAATGGGATGTTTCATGATCCCCATTTTAGTGAAGATATAGGCACAATTGTCTGCTAATTCCAACACCTGGGTTATCAGTGAGTCTTTTATTGATTACTTTTTCTCTTGATTATGGATCATATTTCTTTACTTTTCCACATATCTTGTCATTTCTTATTTTATGCTAGATATTGTGTGTGTGTTTTGGGGATTGAATCATGTTCCCCACAAAAGGCATGTTTAGGTCCCAAGCCCTGGTCCTGAGGGTGTGAACCCATCTGTGTATAGGTCCTTTAAAGATGTTATTAGTTACAGTGTGCCCATACTGAATAAAAGCAGTCCAATATGCCTGAAGTTCTTAAAAGCAAAAGAAATTGGACATGAAAGAGAAGCCATGGAGAGCAGCCAGAAGCTAGAAGTCAAAGAGACCTGGAAGAAAAAGAAGTTGCTGCCATGTACATTGTCAAATGATAGAAAAACCAAGGGCCAAGGAGTGCCAGCAGCCAGCCCTGGAACACTGTGGTGTTTGGGCAGAAAGAATCACCTTGTTGACACCTTGGTTTTGGGCTTCTCCTAGCCTCAAAATCATGAGCCAATAAATTCCTATTGCTTAAGCCAATCCATGTATGGTGTTTGGTGCTGCAAAATTAAAACAGCATGTTTATAAATAATATTTAGCTCTCCTCCCAAAAAAAGCTATTACCTTTCCTCTATCAGGAAGATAGGTTGGGGGCTGATCTCTTGGGTCTACTCAGGCTTTGGGATTGCCACATTAGTTAATTTCAGTTTACTTTACCTCTGCTATCAAATGTCTTGAGCATGATCACAGTTCTCCTTTCAGGAGGACTTGAAATATAAGGATCATGAGACTATGAGTTCTCTCCCATGTGGTCCTTTCCAGTCATCAGCTTCTTATGCCACAGGAGTCAAGCATATAATTTAAACAAATGAAGCTGTCTAGTTCTGGGCTACTGAATTCTAGAGGGCAGTAGGAGCTACAACTCAGTTCTATTGATGCCGTGCAGGGATTTAGATCCACATTGCTAGATCTTCTTTTTATTTTTTCCTAAAAGTATCCTAAAATTCAGGTCCTTATGTGAAATCTCCCAATATTTTATGTGGACAAATAACTAAAAAGTATTTAAAGCACAGTACAGACCTAAAAATATATGTATATTGTTAGCCTAATTCAGCCTATGGGCCACCAGGTCTCAGTCTCCAGTGTAGTCTAACTTCCTCATATTAGTTAAGAAAGCTAAGGACCCAAAGTAATTAACCCAATTTAGTTCAGCATAGAAGACTTTCTGAAGTTTAAAAAAAAATTCTTAGAAGTTAAAAAAATTTCAAATTTGGTTGCCAATTTATTAGTAAGGACTTTATATCAGAATTTTTGCAAAGTTAGAAAATACAGAAACCAATCAAATGTGGCACAATGGATTATTTTTGGAAGGAAGTTACATTTAAGTACAAATTTTCCACTATGAAAACATTCCACTGTGAAATCAGTACAACAACCTAGTTGAGGAAATAGACAAAACAACTCAAACTACAGCTCAAGCACACTGGTTTCTAATGTTTATACCCTATAACCATGGACCAGTTTTGCCCTGTTCTGAGAAATATAACTCTTTTCTTCCTACACCTGACTTCTGTGGGCATGGGATCTTATTGTCAGAGAGTACAGCTATGACTACATATTCTTGGAAGAAGTTGTTGTATTTCAAATTGGCTGTTTTTTCTTTCTTTCTTTTTTTTTTTTTTTAAGTCTCTTCATTTGAAAGTCCTAGTTGCTGTTTATAGAGACATACTTGTTTCAGCTGCCTACCTTGTTGGAATGACAAAGATAGTATTTCTTCCTGGAAACTGAATTAGACCATTTTAATAAACCCAGTTCTCTAGACAAAGTTTCCCTAAATAAATATGATCTTGGATACTAAGGTGCTTTATTTTGCAATTAAAGACGGAAACTCATTCTTGTCTTATATTACTCTTCATAAACACACATATTCTCATCCCTTCCTACGTCCTCCCATGCACACCTTTCTACATCCCCCCATTCACAGAACCTCAATTCGACAATGAATATATTTTATGATGTATTTTTTTCTCTCTTCAAGTAGTAAAACTGGCAAGAAGCCAATGACCATTAAAAACTCATTTCTTGCCAAGCAGTTACTGTTATTTGTTTAAAACATTTTCATAGAGTTGCCACTGTAACAACTTGGAAAGTAGATTAAAATCACTACCATCCTTTTCAATCCCCCAGCAACTTTACATTTCAATGCTTCATTAAACATCTCAGGAATAATCAACAGGACTCAGATTTTTTTTCTTTTAACTTGTAAACGAGAAGTTTGAGTGGTAGGGATGTAAAGACTTGGAAGATTTGAGTAAACTTTTCCTTCTCCTGCCCCTAAATGTGGATAGTCCCTAAGATTCTGTCCTTCCTCACTCATCACTCTCTCCCTCCTAGCTCTCAGCTTTTCTCACATGATCTGTGATCCTCTTTACAAGGATGATTCTCAGGTCGAATATCTCATAACAACCTCAATCCTGAGCTCCAGCGCCACGTTTCCCACTGCTGCTGGGTACTTTTCACTTGACTCTGCCGTGACTGAACACTCCTTCCGTATGAACCCTCCATTCACCCAGCGACTCAGGCTTCAGAAATATGAGGTATCTTTTACTTTTCATACATTTTAAGTGTCATTACCTGGATTTAGGTCCTTACTAACCCTATCTCTAACTCTAATTCATCCTGTCCCATGTTGCCAAATTAAACTTCCTAAAATACTTCCTGCCACTTGTCTTTCAAATATGCTCTATACTCATTAAATAATGTCCAAAATTCATGGCTAGATCTGTAAATCCCTTTTAATCTATCCCTAGCCTTTTCCAGTTCATTTTAGTGGACTTATCTCGGTAAAATTAACTCTACACTCCACTCTATCCACAGCCATTAAACTCATTAAATATGCCATGTGTTTTCTTGCCTCAACATCCTAGCTATGGCATTCTCTATGCCTGAAATGCCCTTCTTTCCCTCTCCACCTATCTCCATCTCCCTCTGGATACCTTACTGGACATGCCCCCCCACCCCCATATACACTAACCTGTCCCTTTTCAACCTCTCTAGCAATTATTACAAGACTCTCCCATTTAGTCCTTAGAAAATATCTATCTTGCAATTTTCTGTTATATTATCTTAGTCCCAATAGACTATATATTCTTGGAAGCAGGGATTATGCCATTTGGTTATTTATTCCATAAAAACTGGGTATCTGCTATGTTTTTGGTCTTGTGCTAGGGTTGCAAAGTGGTATGTAACATGATTCTTGCTTTCAAGATGTTCACATTTTGTGGGGATATAGACATAGGCACAAAAGCAAATGATTACAATTCAATATGATAATGGCTTTAGAAGAGCCATGATTAGAAAATGAATGGCTAACTTTGCCTAGGGGAACTGAAAGGGGTTTATACTT